>BLSH010094621.1:74202-93278 GCA_018402905.1 Glandirana rugosa
CCTTGCTTTGCTTAACGTGTTCGGATGGTGTCTACGAGTTATCCCAAATCCAGACCTCTACGAACCGGTCAGGTAGTGGAAATGGGAGTCGAAGAAATCGTTCCGTCACCAGTAGAACCTCCACAAACCCCAGCAATACAACCTTATGACGGGACGCCGGGTCAGAGACTTCCCTCCCCTACGAGACGAAGTCATACAGTGTCAGGTACAACCGTAAGTACCAAGGGAATTACTTGACATTGAGGGGTCACGGCCGTCGTGAGTACGTCGGGGTCTGGTACTGTGAGGGTGGTGGTACGAACTGACATCCGTTCTGTGTGAACAGAAACATGAGGAGTGGACCAACGGCGGTGTGTGCGAACTGTGGTGGTGAGGAGTACAAAGACAAGTGTGTCTTGCCTACAGTCAAGCATGGTGGTGGGAGTGTCATGGTCTGGGGCTGCATGAGTGCTGCCGGCACTGGGGAGTTACAGTTCATTAAGGGAACCATGAATGCCAACATGGACTGTGACATACTGAAGCAGAGCATCCCCTCCCTTCAGAGACTGGGCCGCAGGGCAGTATTCCAACATAACGACCCCAAACACCTCCAAGATGACCACTGCCTTGCTAAAGAAGCTGAGGGTAAAGGTGATGGACTGGCCAAGCATCTCCAGACCTAAACCCTATTGAGCATCTGTGGTAGGCTTGTGCAATTCGTTTCGTTCCGAATTTCGGTTTTACAGAATTTTGCAAAATTCGGCAATTCGGACGAATTCCGAATTCTCAATTTCCGAATTCTTCCGAATTTTCGTTTTTCCGAATCGCGGTAATTTGGAAATTCCCGGTAATTCAGCAATTTCGTTAATTCGGAAATTCTCAGTTATTCGGCAATTGCGGTAATTCAGAAATTTGCGGTAATTCGGCAATTGCAGTAATTCGGAGATTCGGCAATTGGAACAGCCGAAAATCCGAAATTCGGAAATCCAAAAATTGGAAAAAACTAAGAATATTTGTAATAATAACTAACTAATAACTATTAAATTATAGGTAGTGGAATTTCCTTGAAAGTTTGGCTGTTAATGAACTTAAATATGAAATTTAGCATTAATAGTTATACTTTCAAGAAAATTTCAATACCTATATTTAATAGTTATTTATTATTATTTCAAATATTCTTTTTTATTTCCGAATTTCGGAAATAAGGAAGAACATTTGAAATATTAAGTTATTAATTTATTATTTTTACTTATTATAAATTATAATCAGCCATTATTATTTCAAATGTTTTTCCTTATTTCCGACTTTTGCAGTGTGTGACTGTATATATGCATACTGTATGTATGTATGTGTGTGTGTGTGTGCATACTGGGTGTGTATATACTGTGTGTATATTGGATGTATATTGTATGTATACTGTGTGTTTACATACAATATAAGCACAGTATGTACACACCCAGTATGCACACACACACATACATACAGTATGCATATATACAGTCACACACTGCAAACGTCAGAAATAAGGAAGAACATTTGAAAAAATAATAGCTTATTATAATTCATAATAAGTTAAAATAATACATTAATAACTTATTATTTCAAATGATCTTCCTTATTTCCGAAATTCGGAAATTTGGAAATAAAAAAACGTTTGAAATAATAATAAATACCTATTAAATTATAGGTATTGGAATTTTCTTGAAAATATGGCTATTAATGATAAATTTCATATTTCAGTTCACTAACAGTCAAACTTTCAAGGAAATTTCAATACCTATAATTTAAGTTATTTATTATTATTTCAAATGTTCTTTCTTATTTCTGAATTTCGGAAATAAGGAAGAACACTTGAAATAATAAGTTATTCATTTATTATTTTAACTTATTATAAATTGTAATAAGCTATTATTTCAAATGTTCTTTCTTATTTCCGAATTTCAGAAATAAGGAAGAACATTTGAAATAATAAGTTATTGATTTATTATTTTAAATTATAAATGATAATAAGCTATTATTATTTCAAATATTTTTCCTTATTTCCGACTTTTGCAGTGTGTGACTGTATATATGCATACTGTTTGTATGTGTGTGTGTGTGTGTGTGTGTGTGTGCGTATATACTGTGTGTATATTGGATGTATATTGTGTGTTTACATACAATATAAGCACAGTATATACGCACACACACACACACACACATACAAACAGTATGCATATATACAGTCACACACTGCAAAAGTCGGAAATAAGAAAGGACATTTGAAATAATAATAGCTTCTTCTAAATTATAATTTAAAATAATTTGTTTATAAACTATTATTATTTCAAATGTTCTTCCTTATTTTCGAAATTCGGAAATAAGAAGGAACATTTGAAATAATAATAGCTTATTATAATCTATAAAAAGTTAAAAAAAATAAATTAATAACTTATTATTTCAAATGTTCTTCCTTATTTCCGAAATTCGGAAATAAGAAAGAACGTTTGAAATAATAATAAATAACTATTAAATTATAGGTATTGAAATTTCCTGGAAAGTTTGGCTGTTAGTGAACTGAAATATGAAATTTATCACTAATAGCCATATTGTCAAGAAAATTCCAATACCTATAATTTAATAGGTATTTATTATTATTTCAAATGTTTTTCTTATTTCCGAATTTCCGAATTTTGGAAATAAGGTAGATCATTTGAAATAATAAGTTATTAATGTATTATTTTAACCTATTATAAATAATAATAAGCTATTATTGTTATTTCAAATGTTCTTTCTTATTTCCAGAATTTCGGAAATAATAATAAATACCTATTAAATTATAGGTATTGGAATTTTCTTGAAAATATGGCTATTAGTGATCAATTTCATATTTCAGTTGACTAACAGCCAAACTTTCAAGGAAATTTCAATACCTATAATTTAATAGTTATTTATTATTATTTCAAACGTTCTTTCTTATTTCCAGAATTTCGGAAATAAGGAAGAACATTTGAAATAATAAGTTATTAATTTATTATTTTTACTTATTATAAATTATAATAAGCTATTATTATTTCAAATGAACCACTTTGTCGCCGTCACGCTGTGGCGGGCGGTCGGCAAGTGGTTAAGCAGACAGCACCCTGCAGCCAGTGCTGTCCGTTCTACAACATTTGAGTGTTCCTGAGCGACCTGTAACCTGATTATCTGTTCCTGCGACCCGGCTTGTCTTTGACCTTGTTTGATCTCTGCCTGCACCAGCCCCCAGCTTGCCCACAACCACTCTTCTGCCTGATCCTTGTGTATCTTTGCTGCCCGCCTGTTGACGACCCTGCCTGTATCCGACGACTCTTCTGCCTGCACCTTCTGTACCGCATTGCCAGCTAGTTGCCGACCCCTGCCTGCACCATTACCGGACCACTCACGGCACCATCAGTGTACCAGTCCAGCCCTCGTGCCCCCCTGTGCTCCCGAACTCCCTGTCTATCCTACCAGGGCCGTAAGAGTGGTTGCTTCCTGCATAAGACAGACTCCACCACTAGGGGCGTGACAGTGCAGCTCCTTCTGGTGACTCCTGGAGGAACTAACAGTCTCTCGGTAGCTCAGCAACAGCCCATTACAGGCAGAGTGTGTGTCACCACTATGGACCACACCTCCCTCATTAGAATACCACCGTCCACCCACTTTCTATACAATCAGATTGCACAATATCCTTTAGATCTCCCATGTTATGTAGTACAAGGGCCTGCCTGATTGGATACAAATTGAATGAATTTTTCGGTTGTGCCCTTCTATTCCATTGTTCTTGTAATCCTAAAGGAAACTGTACAGAGGTTGTACAATCAGATTGCATGCTGTATGGCCATTTTTATACAAGTACATAGCAGGGAGTGGCTGGGGACACTCAGTTGTCAGGCCCCATTCACATAGGGCAGCCCATTCACTTGACAATCACCCCAAAGAAGCTCTAGAACTTTTTTTTTTTTTTTTAAAGCGGAGCATGGTGCATTTTTTTGCAGCACTTTTTGGTGTGTTTTATGAAACCCAAGGCAAAGCGCACATATTCTGTGCGGTTTGCCATGCGTATGAAGATGTGAATGGAGCTTCATTGTTCTTGTGTAATTTCCACCAATTTCACTTTGAGGCCCGATTCACACCTGGCGTAATAAGAGCGCATACTTTTTGGTGTATTTTTACTGTGCGTTTTGCTGTATTTGTCACTCATTTTATTGTTTACATGGCAAAATGTGTGTTTGCTTAAGCGTTTGGTGTGTCATTAACAATTAATGCGTGACTAGTTCATTTTAGGTGTATAAAGGTGGCCATACACTATACAATCTAATTGTACAATCCATACACTGGGAGGGATTCTCAACAGGCACTCCTTTACTGAGATCTTCATCTGATGAGTCGGTGCCACTCAAGGGAGATTCCATTTCTGTAATGGTCTTCAGCAAACCGCCATTTTCCTCAACCCCCTCCTGAGATGACCCAGGCTGCTGGGGAGGGAGGGAACAGATACTGACTAAGATGCGACAGATCCTGAGACAGGGGTAGTACTGGGGCCACCATGTGAAGCCACTTCCTTACCCCCATCCATACTGCTGCCGTTGCACTGGCATCCACCCTCTGGCTGGTACTGGCATCCACCCTCTGGCTGGTACTGACATCCACCCTCTGGTTGGTATTGACATCCACCCTCTGGCTGGTACTGACATCCGCCCTCTGGCTGGTACTGACGTCTGCCCTCTGGCTGGTACTGACGTCTGCCCTCTGGCTGGTACTGACGTCTGCCCTCTGGCTGGTACTGACGTCTGCCCTCTGGCTGGTACCGACATCCACCCTCTGGCTGGTACTGACATCCACCCTCTGGCTGGTACTGACATCCGCCCTCTGGCTGGTACTGACGTCTGCCCTCTGGCTGGTACTGACATCCGCCCTCTGGCTGGTACTGACATCCGCCCTCTGGCTGGTACTGACATCCGCCCTCTGGCTGGTACTGACATCCGCCCTCTGGCTGGTATTGACATCCGCCCTCTGGCTGGTACTGACGTCTGCCCTCTGGCTGGTACTGACATCCGCCCTCTGGCTGGTACTGACATCCACCCTCTGGCTGGTACTGACATCCGCCCTCTGGCTGGTACTGACATCCACCCTCTGGCTGGTACTGACATCCACCCTCTGGCTGGCACTGGCAACGCATGCACTCTCCTTCAACATACTGCTGCTCCTCTTCAGAGAAGCGACCAACTTTTCATGCTTTATCAAAGCATCCTCCAGAGACTTCAGCTTGGAGTTTCCCTCTTACTACTCCCAGACTTACTGTGCAGAGATTTTTTTCCTGAAATCCAACTTCAGGACCGCAAGCTTCTGCTCCTCCTTAGTAATGCGGCAAAGTCTGTTCACCACTCTATCCTGGAAGACTGGTAAGGATTCCCCTTTCATAGGGACAAACTCAGGATCCATAGCACCTTGAGCACATGGTGTAGCCTCAGTGCCTCTGGGGAGCCTCCACCTGCCTCTCCCCCCACCTGTTGCATGGTGGTTAGGGGAGGGCCTGCAGGAGAGACCCAGGCCTGATGTTTCTCTCAGCTGAGACCAAAGCAGAATGAGACAGCACCTTGCAGAACAGCACCACCTAGTGGAGAGTGTAAGCTCCTGTGGTGCAGAGACCGATGTGACTGTGCTGGAGGGGACATTAGAATGTAAGTTCCTCTGGTACAGAGACTGATGTGACTGTGGGGGAGGGGACATTAGCGTGTAAGCTCCTCTGGTACAGAGACTGATGTGACTGTGGGGGAGGGGACATTAGAGTGTAAGCTCCTGTGGTGCAGAGACCGATGTGACTGTGGTGGAGGGGACATTAGAGTGTAAGCTCCTCTGGTACAGAGACTGATGTGACTGTGGGGGAGGGACATTAGAGTGTAAGCTCCTCTGGTACAGAGACTGATGTGACTGTGGGGGAGGGGACATTAGAGTGTAAGCTCCTCTGGTACAGAGACTGATGTGACTGTGGGGGAGGGGACATTAGAGTGTAAGCTGCTCTGGTACAGAGACTGATGTGACTGTGGGGGAGGGGACATTAGAGTGTAAGCTGCTCTGGTACAGAGATTGATGTGACTGTGGGGGAGGAGACATTAGAGTGTAAGCTCCTCTGGTACAGAGACTGATGTAACTGACTTGATGTTCTTATAGATGAAACGTACTTACCTGGCACACATGTATTAGGTAATTATTCTGTACTTCTGTCCAGGTCAGCAGAGGATCTCTATGAGAGATATTTGAGTTGTTTATTTCTATCAGCTTAGCCGCAGACTTTATTAAACAAGCCCCGTATCGTCCATCTGTGATTACAATTATTATCCAAGCCCCAACAACCTTAGCTACAAAACAATTACATCGACAGCATAATTTACAGTTTGGTGTCTCGGGTATCTTTTCTGACGTTTCCCGAATTTGGTCAGACTTTTGTGGTTCAACATCATTTTTAATGTCGCCCTCCTTAGTACCGTCTTGGATTGCTGCGTTGTCCCCTCTGTTCTCTGTCTTCGCATTGGATGTCGCTGGAATTTGTGAGGAATTTTTTGAATCATCGTTGTTTTTACTGTCGTCCCCCTTAGTATCGCCTTTAATTTCTGCATTGTTCCTTTTCTTCTCTGTTTTCCATCGCTCCTCTTCATGGCTTAAGTAGCACGCCGCAATCAAGATAATTGTAGTCGGTATGAGGAGAAATACCAAGCTGTACACGATCGCCAGGATCTGGTGATTGGGACATTTGAATTCCAGTTCCATGAGTTTCTCCAATCCGAGAAGAACCCCGCCGATAATGGTGTTCTCAAGAATTTCGACTCTTCCTTTGAAAATAGAGATTATGTTCATTTTACGTCCATCTGACAACATTGCGAGGGATGAATTAGGCCCCACCCAGGAGGAACAGTTGATGCAGCGTCAGGTTTTTTTTCTCTCTGTTCAATGTTAAGTATCTGTTGATTTTGGTAGATAAAACAATTATTAATCATTTTCTGTTTTTGGACCGTATGAGACAGATTTCAAGGAAGCTTAGAGACAAACGTCTTCATCTAAACTTGTCTTCACCAAAGAAACAATATTGGTCTACAACAGTGGTTCTCAACTCCGGTCCTCGGGCCCCCCCCAACAGGCCAGATTTTAAGTATTACCTTGGGGAGATGCAGACTAGAACACTGCAATCACTGAGCAGTAAAATTCTATCACCTGTGATGTATTTCAGTTATCCTGCAAACCTGGCCTGTTGGGGGGGCCCGAGGACCGGAGTTGAGAACCACTGGTCTACAAGGTTGTGGACAGTTTCTAAAGTCGGAGTTTCCCTGTAGTCTATAGACAATGGACTGCTTACTCAGTATGCGTGGAGAGAACCTTTTCTAGGCGCGCCAAATGAAAAAAGAATTCTTTTGTTTCAATTTTTTATTTAAATCGTTTCGTTAAATTTGGTTAAATTATTTTCGGAATTCGTTTAGTTTTGTTTATTCATTTTTGATTTCAATTCGAATTCATTTCAAATCGGCATTCGAATTCCAATTGATTCCATTCGGAAGACGGGTATATTCTTTCTATTCTATTATATTGGTTTTTTTTCTATTCTGTTTTATTCTCTTATTAGCCAATTCTTTTCTATTCTATTTTAATCTATTCCAGTGGTTCTCAACCTCAAGTATCCCCATCGGGCCGGGTTTTCAGGTTTTCCTTTACTTTGCACAGCTGCTTTAAATCAATATCAATGACATGGTATTAACAAGAGCGATTTTATCTAAAGGAAGTTCCCAAAACATGGCCCATTGGGGGTACTTGAGGACTGAGGTTGAGAACCGCTGATCTATTCTATTCGATTTTTAATTTATTAAATTTTCATTTCAGAAGATGGTTATATTATTTATATTCTTTTCTATTCTATTGTTTTATTTTCTATTCTTTTCTATTTTATTATAATCAATACTATTTTATTCCTTCAATTTCTATTCTATTTTATTCTATTATTTTATTTTCTATTCTATGTTATTCTGTTTTATTCTATTCTCTTCTATTCCTGTCTTTTATTTTCTATTCTATTCTATTTTATTATGTTCTGTTTTGTTCTGTTCTGTTTTACTCTATTATTTTATGTTATTTTCTATTCCATTCTATTCTATTCATTTTCCATTCTATTCTTTTATATAATATTCTAATCTATTCTATTCCTTTAATTTATATTCTTGTTTATTCTATACTTTCCCTTTCAATTCTATTCTATAAGTTTCCACTCTATTTTTTTCTATTCTATCATTTTCTATTCTAGTCTATTCTTTTACTGTATATTCTATTCCTTTATTCCTTTATTTTCTTTTATATTTTACTGTATTATTTTATATTCTAATCTATTGTGATATATTCTGTTCTTTTTTACTGTAGTGTTTTCTACTCTTTTCTTTTATGTTCTATTCTATCCTGTTCTATTATTTTTTATACTAGTCCATTCTTTTATATTATATTCCTTTATTGTCTATTATATTTGTTCTGTTTAATTTTCTATTCTATTCTGTTCTGTTTTATGCTATTCTATTCGAATCCATTCTTTTTTTTCATTCTATTATTTTCTTTTCTTTTCCATTCCATGTATTTATTTTCTATTCTATTTTATTCTATTCTTGTTTTAAAATTCATTTAAAAAAACAGTGAGTACGAGTACCGATACTTTCGGTCAAGTACTCACCCATACCGAGTTATACGTTGTGGTGCGATTTGTGCCCATACAAAATGAATGGGCTCAAATTGCACTGCAAAGGATCCCATGCAATTTGAGCAGGAATGTGGTGCGAATCCTGTTCGAATCACATGTGGTTTCCCCACCTTTCCTGTGCAAACCCAGGCTTGTCATAGTGATTTCAGCCCGGGTTCACACAGGGGCGGAGCAGGAACCTACATGTGATTTGGACAGGAAACGCACCGCATTCATTTTCAAATTGCATGGGATTCTTTGCAGTGCGATTTGAGCCCATTCTTTTTCTATGGACGCAAATTGCACTGCAAAGTATCATGTTTACATAGTTTGTGTAGCGCCCCCAAAGTGTAGGCATTTTTGTGTGAGGTATTTTTGGTAGGAGAGGCAAAATTTAGTCAGGCCTAACTGCAAGTGCAGTCCTGAATGTTTTGGCCTGGGCTGTGGAGTGGCTCAGGGAGTGGTGGAGACAGAAGGAAGAAACACCTCTTGGCTACTCCTCCCCTTTGAGCAGAGAAAGCTCTGGAAAGGGGGATGGATGAGGAGGTGACACTTCCTGATGTATGACAAGGAGCCCTGACCAATCTACAGTTTGGATTGGCAGAGGGCAGGCCTCTTTAAATACAGGGGTCTGCCAGCAGGGGGGAGGAAAGTGTCGGGTGGAAGTGAAGGATGTAGCAGAGGTGCTGTGGAGGCCTCTACCCAGGAGGGAGCCCCCAGTCTGGGGGAGTGACCTTGAGGCCTGGAGGCTCGGGTGCAGCCAGGAGTGGAGTTGATTCCTGGAGCTGCCCAAGGGAGCAGGAGGACAGCAGAGGTGCTACTGAGGACACTTTAAAGTATCCATTGGAGTAGGTGAGTGACAGACCCTGGGAGCTGGAGGAGAAAGGCTGGAGCAGTCTGGGATAGGTTTGCCACATCCAGGACACATATGAATTACACAGGTTGTTCTGAGGCTAATTTAATGCAGATGAGGCACCAAGTGAGTTTAATTATCACCTTAATCAGCCACAGAACAACCTGTGTAATTAATGTGTCCTGGATTAAAGGGATGATGTGGCAACCTTAGTCTGGGAGAGGAATAGTGGACAGTCTGTGGAAGCCTTGGGAGCCAGTCAGGGGAAGGAGTGCCTCTGTGAGGAAAGCAGGTTGGTGGGACCTGGAAGAGGGATGGGCTGGAAGTTGTAGTCCATCAAAAGGCCCGGCTAGCACCAACGTACTAAGATACACTTTGAGGGGTCTTTGAACCTGGGTGGTCCAGAGGTCCTGCTGACAGAGTGCAGGCCTCACCATGTGCTAGCTGCGGTGAAGAGAAAGGAGTTATGTGAGCCTGATAAATTTCCCTTCAGGTCGGGAAAGTAAGAGAAGTGCTGGAGAGAAGTGAAGGAGCAATAGTCTGCAAGAGAAGTTCTGGAGAGAAGTGAAGGAGCAATAGTCTGCAAGAGAAGTGCTGGAGGAAGTAGAGTGTATATACAGTTGCGTATATAGGAGGTCCTGTAACCAATTGTTTGGGGCATCGCACAGTCACCCTTTTCCCTATTAAAGTTATTTCCCCTAAATAAAACAAACAAAAACAAGAGCCGGCCTGGTCAGTGACTGCGGATGTGTGATATATGGTGGGAATGAGGGCATCTATAAGGTGAACCACAACTACCAGCCACTCCCAAAGGAGCACGTGGCTACATATGCATCCTTGAAATCAACAACAAAACACTCCAATTTCATCATAAGTGCCATCACCCAACATTAAGCCTCAGTAGCCTGTCCATGATCAGGGCCGCCGGGGCTAGCCCAGTGACTTCTAACCATGGAGCCCATAGCTTTTCATATTTATGCAGGTAACCTCTGTATTGATATATAACCTTTTCCATCCGTAATGCATTAAGAACATTAGTTATCCATTGCCCAACTGTAGGAGGGTCCTCTGACTTCAAATGTACCATTATCAACTTACGATCTAGGGATAGAACTCTGACTATGGCCTCTCTAGTGTGGTTTTCGCACTCAAATTCTTCCAACAGACTGAGCAAGCACTGTTTTGGGTCAAGAGGAAGAGATACCTGGAATACCCCGTTCAAGGTATCAACCACTCCAGTCCAATACATATGTAATTTTGAGTATCTCCATAGCATATGTATCAAATTGCTGTGATCCTGTTTACATCTGAAGCATTCAGGTGTTGGTCTGAGACCCATGACATGCAAACTCTGAGGGGTATAATATACCCGTATCTAAATATATAGCTGAGGAAAGTGGCTCAGTATGTGAGCGATCAGTCTTGTGGACCCTTACCCCTGTGCCACTCTTTTTATACCATTTAAAGCTACATACTGTAGCTGCTGACTTTTAATAATAGCACACTTACCTGTTGGAGTCCAGCGATGTCAGTACCCTCCGCCGATCTTCAGATAGGGGGTTGGTTGTAGCGGCATCCATTGTGGGTAAGTGAACCCGGCAGTGTAGCATTACAGCTTCACACCGGGCGCCCTACTGCGCATGCGCGAGGCTCCACTGTGCTCTGCTATTGGCCCGGTGGCCAGTAGCAGAGCGAGGAGAGAGCCGGGCTGCTGACCACAGCCACAAAAGGCCAACCTAGAAAAAAAAATATTTTTCTCTGCTGAGGAGGAGAGCAAATGATCATAAGCTGACTGTGCAGACTGCCATGCCTCCCTAGTAGATTCAGTGGGGTCATACTTTTGTTCCAGTGTATGAACCTGAGATTCTATCTGCTCCCTCAGACCCGAAGAGGCTCTTTTTACCTTGTTAATTTGACCCCTCAAATATGCTTTAAACGCCTCCCATTGGACAAGGGGAGAGTCAGTGTGGTCCTGCTGGGCAAAAATCTCTATGTGAGATAGGAAAAGCTTTAACCAATATGCATTCAATTTCCATGGTGCTTTAGGTAATGTAGAGAGTGGAGACACTCAGGGCCGGTACTAGGCAGGGGCAGAAGGGACGGGTGCCCTGAGCGCTACAATTTCTGGAGCAGGGGGGGCGCCATCAAGGGGGACACTCCATACGGCTGTCCCCAGGTTTCTTTTACTATTGTTCAGTATTTTAGGAAGGGGAGTGGGCGGCGGAGGCAGAGACACCAGAGCGCTGTGATCTGCACGCTTTCAGCCATAAAACATAATGAAACTTTCCCCAGCGTGGAGGGACTCTTTTTTTAATTTTCGGGTGCGCAGTAATCTCCTGTCATTTGTGACAAGTATATGTAGTTCTGGTCTCTTCTATATCAATCTGCCAGGCAGACCGGAACTACATGCACTTGTCGCAAATGACAGGAGATTACTGCAGCGGCACTCGAAGATGAAGGAAGAGTCCCGCCGCGTTGGGGAAAGTTTCTTTATGTCTTATGGCTAAAAGCTTGCAGATCACGGCGCTCTAGTCTCTCTGCCTCCACTGCCCACCCCCTTCCTTCCATACTGAACAGCAGGTAAAGAAACCTTGGGACAGCTGTATGGGCTGTCCCCCCTGATGGCGCCCCCCCTCCTCCTCCAGAAATTGTAGGGCAGGGATTCCTCAGTGAAACCAGCCACCAGCCCCAGTAGCCAGCCGCCAGCCACAGTAGCCAGGACCAGCCCCAGTAGCCAGCCCCAGTGGCCAGGACCAGGACCAGTGGCCAGCCCCACTAGCCAGCTCCAGGACTAGTAGCCAGCCCCAGTAGTCAGGACCAGTTGCCAGCCACAGTAGCCAGCCGCAGGACCAGGAGCCAGCTCCAGTAGCCGGCCGCAGGACCAGGAGCCAGCCCCAGTAGCCAGCTTCAGGACCAGTAGCCAGCCCCAGTAGCCAGCCCCAGGACCATTAGCTAGCCCCAGTAGCCAGGATCAGCAGCTAGCCCCAGCCCCAGTAGCCAGCCTCAGAACCAGTAGCCAGCTGCAGGACCAGGAGCCAGCCCCAGTAGCCAGCCGCAGGACAAGTAGCCAGCCCCAGCCCCAGGACCAGTTGCCAGCCCCAGTAGCCAGGACCAGTTTCCAGCCCCAGTAGCCAGCCGCAGGACCAGTAGCTAGCCCCAGCCCCAGTAGCCAGCCCCAGGACCAGTAGCTAGCCCCAGCCCCAGTAGCCAGCCACAGGACCAGTAGCCAGCCCCAGAACCAGTAGCCAGCCACAGGACCAGGAGCAAGCCCCAGTAGCCAGCCGCAGGACCAGTAGCCAGCCCCAGTAGCCAGGACCAGTTGCCATCCCCAGTAGCTAGCCGCAGGACCAGGATCCAGCCCCAGTCCCAGGACCAGTAGCTAGCCACAGCCCCAGTAGCCAGCCCCAGTAGCCAGGACCAGTTGCCAGCCCCAGTAGACAGCCGCAGGACCAGTAGCCAACCCCAATAGCCAGCCCCAGTAGCCAGGACCAGTTGCCAGCCCCAGTAGCCAGGACCAGGACCAGTCCCAGCCCCAGGACCAGTTGCCAGCCCCAGTAGCCAGGACCAGTTGCCAGCCCCAGTAGCCAGAACCAGTAGCCAGTCCCAGCCCCAGTAGCCAGCCCCAGGACAAGTAGCCAGCCCCAGGACCAGTTGCCAGCCCCAGTAGCCATCCCCAGGACCAGTAGCCAGCCCCAGTAGCCAGCCCCAGGACCAGTAGCCAGGACCAGTTGCCAGCCCCAGGACCAGTAGCCAGCCCTCAGGACCAGTAGCCAGCCCCAGGACCAGTTTCCAACCCCCAGGACCAGTAGACAGGACCAGCAGCCAGCCTCAGGACAAGTAGCCAGCCCCCAGGACCAGTAGCCAGGGCCAGAAGCCAACCCCCAGGACCAGTTTTCAGCCCCCAGGACCAGTAGCCAGGACCAGCAGCCAGCCTCAGGACCAGTAGCCAGGGCCAGAAGCCAACCCCCAGGACCAGAAGCCAGCCCCCAGGACCAGCAGCCAGTGTCAGGACCAGCAGCCAGAACCAGTAGCCACCCCCCAGGACCAGTAGCCAGGACCAGAAGCCAGCCTCAGGACCAGCAGCCAGCCCCCATGACCAGCAGCCAGGCCCCAGCAGCCAGACCCCAGGACCAGCAGCCAGACACCAGGCCCTAGCAGCTAGACGCTTGACCCCAGCAGCAAGACCCTTGCACCACCAGCCAGGCTCCAGCAGCCAGAGCCTAGGGGCCAGACCCCAAGCGCCAGACCCTTGCCCAGCAGCAAGGCCCCAGGACCAGCAGGCAGACCCCAGGCCACAGCAGGAAAAGCCCAGGACCAGCAGCCTGGCCCAGTAGCCTGACCCCAGGACCAGCAGCCCAGCCTAAGCAGCCAGCCTCCAGGCCCCAGCAGCCATGCCCCAGTAGCCAGGCCCCAGGCCAGCAGCCAGATTTCAGGACCAATAGCCAGACCCCAGCAGCCAGATTCCAGGACCAGCAGTCAGCCCCCAGGACCAGCAGCCAGGCCCCAGCAGCCACACCCCAGGGCCCAGCAGCCAGACCCCAGGTCTTAGCAGCCAGGCTTTTGGCCCCAACAGCCAGACCCTAGGACCAGCAGCCACTCTCCAGCAGCCAGACCCTTGGCTCCCTCAGCAAGACTTCAGGACCAGCAGCCAGACCCCAGGCCACAGCAGCCAAACCCCAGGGCCAGCAACCTGGCCCCAGCAGCCAGACCCCGGGACCAGCAGCCCAGCCCCAGCAGCCAGCCCAAGCTCCAGCAGCTAGACCACATGACCAGCATCCAGACCCCAGGACCAGCAACCCAGCCTCAGAAGCCAGGCCCCAGGACCAGCAGCCAGCCCCAGGAGGACCAGCAGCTAGTCCCAGTACCCATTATGTAAGGGAAGTGAATTCTTCTAGGGCTGAGCCTGGGCATCAACGTGCTATTAATATAATATTGTTTATTTTTATTATTGTTTAGTGACACTCATGGGGCCAGGAAGGGGACTCTTTCTATCAGACTCTCCAATGGTCACAGAGAGGACCTCTGTTGGATAAACCCACCTCCAGGTCCCATTGGACCCCATTATAGTCTCTAACGGGGCCTGGTGGGGACTCTTTCTAACAGACTCTCTAACAGAGACCCTCTCTGCGTTCATTAGAGAGACTCCCCCATTAGAGTACTCTGCTTCTTTGTTTAAAGTTAAGAAATAGTGGGAGGATCCCAGGGTACCGAAGACTCCATAGGGGAGGGGAGGAGTTAGTAAGATGACCACGCCCATGTGGAGCGCCCATGGGGGGGGCGCCGTTTGCCATCTTCGCCCAGGGCACCAAATGACCTTGTCCTGGCCCTGGAGACACTATGAGGCATATTATCATATAGGAGTGATCAGAAGCACAGCGGGTTCAACAAAGGAATTTGGAGATAGAAGGGAGCATAGCTAAGTTACCCACAGCCAAATCAATTCTAGAAAGAGAACCGTGAGATTTGGAGAAGCAGGAGAATTGCTTAGAGTGATGATTATTATGTCTCCAAACATCCACCCAGCCCACTTCATGTATCAACCTTGATAAAGGAGTACCTCTTAAAAGGGCAAGAGCCTGTGGGACCAGGTGTCTGTCAAGAGAGGGATTCAAAAAGCAGTTAAAATCCCGACAATTAACAGCGGGAGATCCAGCTTTAATAGCTGAAATAGGTTTGCAAATGCTGGTGCATCTCCACAGTGAAGGGTGGGGGAATATATATACAAACCAATATACATTGTAATGACCCAATACGACAGTGTAAAAAAATAAAACGTCCATCAGGGTCTATTTTGGCCTCAGATTCCTAGAAGTCGAATGCACCCTGTATCAGAATGCTTACATCTCGAGAGAAAGATGTATGGGTGGAGTGGTATGCCCACCCATGGATACCTCCGGCAGCTCTGGTTGCAAGTAGAGTTGAGCGAACACCTGGATGTTCGGGTGCGGTGGTTTCGGCCGAACTTTGCGAAAAAGTTCAGGTTCGGTACCGAACTTGACCCCGAACCCCATTGAAGTCAATGGGGACCTGAACTTTTCGGCACAAAAATGACTGTAAAAAAGTCCTGCTAATTAACAGCAAGTCAACCCATTAGAAGGACAGATTTAAAAATATATACACATTTGAGCATTATGCAATTAACTCTATCCTCCTACAGATCTAGAAGTTGTAAATGACAACACTTTATTAGGGAGTGAGGCTAGGTTCACACTGCTCCGATCACAGAGATCGCATATGATTTTGCACCGCACTGCAGTGTGAACCATATGCGATCTCTGTGCGATGCAAAATCAGCCATAGAGATTGTATGGCTGAATTCGCATCGCAATCGGAGCAAACTCGCACAGGACCCTTTTTTTTCGCAGGGTCAGAATCGGATCGCATGGAGGTTCACACCATGCAATCTGATTCCTGTGCGAGTTTGCAGTTCGCAGTGCGATATGCGTACTCATTTGGGGGTGTCATTAACATTGTATTGACACTCCCCAGAGATTGCATATGGCAGTGTGAACTGCCGCTCAGAGACCTGTGAATTCGCAGGGTTCCCGCACCGCAGCAGTGTGAACCTAGCCTTAATGTATATATTATTCTATAAGATGGCTATCAAAATGCAATAAGTTTGATTTCTAGTAAGGTGTGCAGTACACCAGATGGTATAATGTTCCGCTGGGAATATAACAATATAAAGGTGTATAAAGTGTTTTTTTATATGTACCATCAGAACTAGGAGGGTATCAGCTGACCGTTATAGTAATTAACAATGGCTAATTTCATTGATTGACACTATATATATATATGTATAAAAAATAAAGTATGGTGACAAATATAAGAAGGGTCTTATCTGCATACATCAATTAGCAGATATACGGGCTATACGCAAGAGTACCAGTTATGTAAATTGACGGTGCAAGTACAGCTGGTCTCCGAGGGGTGGGGACATAAACTCCTCCCTAGTTCTGTGTGTTTTTATTGAGAGGTGTTGATCGTGGGGTCACGCCCTCCGTAGAAGTCGTGATGACGAAACGCGTCAGGGCGTGGCCCCACGACAGGAAGTGACGTCTGCGTTCCAAGACGCGCGGTGACAGTGGATACACATGCCGTGTCGACAGTTGGAGCGGTGAGACGCCTGCATATGTGATTGAGATATCGGCTATTTTATTCGGTGAATTTTATAAGTGCAATTTTTAAGGGGGTTGGCAATAAAAGTAGTTTGATAAGAATTACACTATGTCAAGTCTCTCTCTTATGACTGACTGACCAGATCAGAAGAGGTTGCTGTTGGGCATAGATGCGGGTTGGATTCAACTCAAAGCCGGTGACTAAGCCAGAAGGACGGGTGCCAGATATTTGATACGGGCTTTAGTACACTGATTATCTGGTAAGCAGATTGTGTATTGGGGTGCCGCACGTGGTGAAAACATCCCTTCCTTGGTGATTGGTGTCCTAATTTCCCGTAGCTGTCCTCACTGCAAGACTGGTGTTTCTGGGACTACTTGTACCCCTGTCCTGAAGGACTTGTAGATGGACCTTAAAAAGCGCTGTGATACACTCTAGTGGTGACTTGAGTAGTCACACCATATATATGTGTACTTATAAATGTCCATTACTCTGTTTTTAAAAAATGGCAGCTTGAGAGGTCTGTGTGTTGGATACGAAACCTTATATTCTCCTAATTTACTAGGTGCTCCATTTGCGCTGATCGGTGTGAATTGACTAGGGATGTAGTCCTTATTCCACTATCTATTTACTGTACACCTAATCTGCATGTACGTAGAAAGCTAAGATAGCACACATTATAGCTGTCAGCCAATTAAGCCATATCATGTCCCCCAGCTGGAAAACAGTATAAGCAGGAAAAGGTAAAGGGGCCAGTCCAAGAACAATAAGTACTTAGCATTCTGTTCTGGAGTAAAAATATGCAGCATATATCAAAGTCCTTACTCATTCTTGTGTCGGTGCCGCAGGGCTTGTCGCTTTCTATCAAGCCATGTAGAGGAATCTTTCTCTGACCCAAAGAATTGCACCTGACTGTCAGTTATGACATACAGCTTTGCTGGATACAGCACTGCATAGGTTAATTTTATATTATGTATGCATCTCTTCACCTCCACAAACTTGGCCCTGTGTTGCTGCACCTCGGCAGAGAAATCTATGTAGAAAGATACTCTGATACCATTGTACTTGATATTCGCACAATCCTGTGCTCGACGAGCCACCATAGGCCTAGGGTGAGCCCTTTCAACAGTGAAAAGGGGTGAGAATGCTTCCTTGTCAAAGAGATCTATGAGCCACTTTTCAACAAAGGTCATTGGGTCTCTCTGCTCAGCTTTCAGACCCACAATGCATACATTGTTGCGGCGGAGACGATTCTCCATGTTGTCCATCCTGTTGTTAGTTTCCTTTACCAAATGATATGCAGCTTGCATTTCCCTGGTTAAGGGGAGAACTGGTTCCCGACGTCACTGACACGACTTTCCACAGCCGTTTTCCGCTCCTGGATCTTTTGCAAGTCTTGTCTCAGCAGAGACACTTCTTCCCTCAGGCCCTAACTGACCTTTTAGGGTATTAGCTTATGCCGTGCACTTGTTAACTGCCCAGAGTATTAAAAAAAACAAAAACATTTTTTACTTTCTGCTATAAAACATCCAAAAAAAAGAAAAAAACGAATTTCTTCATAAATTTAGGTCAATATGTATTCTGCTACATATTTGTAACAAAAAAATCACAATAAGAGTATATTGATTGATTTGCACAAAAGTTATAGCGTCTACAAATTATAGGATATATTTATTTCTTTTATTAGTAATGTTAGGAGAAGTGGAAATTGGGGAAAAATGGGACTTTAATTGAAGTCAAGGCCTGGTTAGGCCGCTTCCATCCCTGGCACTTAGTGCAATCACAAGGTGAACAATTGGGTTTTGGGACTTTGCATGACACACATACTGGGAATCACATAATTGATGGATAATAATAAAATGTATTATAAGAGATACGTAAGCAGTTAATATATATACAAGTAATCCAAATTCCATTAGTACAATAATTAGACAGTATAATAATGTTGATAAAAAGGTTGGTTACATGATAAATAGTGTTGAGCGAACCCGGACTGTAACGTTCGGGTCCGTACCGAACTTTAGGGTGTCCGTGGCACGGACCCGGACCCGGACATTTCAAAAATCGTTCGGGTTCGGTCCGGGGTTCTGCTATTTTACTCCACGTGTTGAGAAGCTGCAGGGCAGCCAATCAACAAGCGTTTCACTGGTTTGCCCTTAGAAGCCATCACAGCCATGCCTACTAATGGCATGGCTGTGATTGGCCGGTGCATCATGTGACCCAGCCTCTTTATAAGCTGGAGTCACAGTGCTGCAGTCACATGCTCCTTGGGTTAGTATAGGGAAAGGAAGCTGACGGCGTGAGGGACAGATTTTAGCCATTTTAAGACCTGATCCTGCATCCTGAGATAGATTACTTTACTACTGCTGTCTGTGCTGTTGCTCTGAGGACAGATAGCAGAAATTAGAGATTTCACAT
>BLSH010094630.1:76088-95055 GCA_018402905.1 Glandirana rugosa
ATGCGTAGGTCACCGACTGTCACCCACCGCGGGCGAGAAAGGTTTTACGTCCTCTATTGTGCGGCACCTACTGAATGCAGCCAAAGCTTGCATCCCTGCATTTTGGAAAGAGCGGGCGCCACCCACTGTCAGCCACTGGATGCGTAAAGTGGAAGAAATTAATAAAATGGAAGATTTGATCCTATCGGCACAAAACAAACATGACAAGTACTCCGATAGTTGGAGAGCTTGGAACATGTTCATTTGCTCAGACGAGGGGCTTGCCTTACTGTCCCCAGAGGAGTAACAGTACTACATCCAGGCCCGACCTAACGAGTAAAGGAGGTCCCGTCACCACCTGGGCCTCATATATCCCCCCCTCCCGATCTCCGCTCTGCTCTTTCCTTTCTCTTTTTACTCTTCATTTCTCCCCCTATTTCTGACTATACTACACCATATTTCTTTGTTTTTTATTTTTTCTAGTTTTATAAGAAATGCGGGGAAGGCGGTGTGAAACTTAACTATGTTGGTTAGCCCAAACAGGGGCATCGCCCCCCAGAGAGAATTAAGATAGCTCTAGACATTAGCTCTCCGGGTATGTATACTACTATTGGTTCTGCTTTGGGGCTACACACGTGAATTACATAAGGTAAATGTATCTTGTTTTGCCTGCCTTCTCACTTTAATAAAAATCATATTTGAAAAAAAAAAAAAAAACAAAAAAAAAAACAAGAGGATAGAACAGAAGAGATCGAGAAGAGACAAAAAAAACAAACAAAGGAGGGGAGCGGCAAAGACTAGCCACAAACCCCCGCAGGTTCCTGGAAGTGAGGGGACTAGAGGACCCCCCCACCAGCAGGAAAAAGAAATAATGTGTCTGCACAAACAGCAGAACTACATCTGACCAAGAGAATACCATCAAAAATATCCCGAAGTCAGAGGGAGGAGCATGACCTCCTTCCCGGCCACTCCTTTGGAACCAAAACGGGAATAAAACTGATGGCTTACCCTGAAGGTGCAAAATTATCTAGTAATAAGAATATAACCACAAACCTCCCAGGAAACCCCCAACTGGCAAGGCCGGGGTCACCGGAATGGACCCTTTGGGACCCGCTGGAGGGTCTCCTCCGGTTCCCTGACTTAAGGATCAATCAAGTCTAGGAGGAATCAAATCAATTAAAACTCGACACAGTAAACCCGCAACAAAGTGCGTGGGACAAAAAAGGGCAGCCTGCAGATGGCCTCCCCCAGAGAGGAACAAGCCCGGGAGGAGACGAGGAGGGAAGCCAACCCCAAACCGCCCATATAAAAGGTAAAAAAAGAATTTACACATTTAAGGGATATTAGACAATCAAACAGTAGCGACCCACAGTGTGGAGCATTGGGATTCGAAAGTCCTTAAAAAATTGAGCACCCAAAGAGAGGGAAAAAGATCAAAAATCAGGGAGGATGGGAGTCCTTGGCTCTCTTCTGTTGCTGCTTCCGCCACATTGGAAGAACGGGACTCTGAGGTGAGGGTCTCTTAGAGGGACCCACATTCTTGTGATGTGAAGATGAAGTAGAATCCAAGGAGATGAGATTGAGTTTGATCAACAGCTGTTCCCCTTCTTGGAATGAAGAGAAGCCAAATTTCTTGCTTTTGAAAATAAAAGCCAGACGAAAAGGGAAGGACCACCAGTATTTGATGGGCGACTTAGTGAGGATTTCTAGTAGAGGCTTCAGAGTTCTTCTTTTCTGTATAGTAGTGGGTGATAAGTCAGCGACGACTTGGACAGAGTGATCTTGGATAGAAAGGCTGGGGGTGGATCTGGAGGCCTTCATGATCTCCTCCTTTACTCCATAAAACTGGGGTTTTACCACAATGTCTCTAGGTAGGCCATCAGACCTCGGGGGCTGAAGTGCTCTGTGAGCCCTGTCTAGTTCCAGGTGGTGCTCCGGGATGCCTGGGATGATTTCTAAAGTCGCTCACTACCACATGAACGTCAGTGATGGCCTCAGGAATTCCCCGGATTCGGAAATTATAGCGTCTAGAGCGATTTTCCAGATCGTCTATTTTAGAAAGGGCCGATTCCAGTTGGTCCTGAAGATCCTGAATATGTGCTGTGTTTTGATTGATTCTGGAAACAGATTGGTCCGTCTTCTGCTCTATTGCGTCTATCCTAGTCCCCAAGCCCTGAAGGTCAGCCTGGATAACAGAAGTAATTTGAGTGACTGTTTGGGCCAGGCCCTTAGAGAGCATTTTAGAAAAAACCTCCATCATCATCTGAAAGTCCGAGTGAGGTATTAGAGCTTGGGGGCTGGACAGGTCCAATTGTGGGTTACCAGGACTGTGCTCTTTAAACGGTGTAGTAATGAGTTCATCTAATGTCTGCTCCAATAGCGAAATTGTAGAAGCTGGGGATAGGATCTGGACCAAAGGTTGAGTTCCCGGGGGGGCCTTGGGGAAGGTAGTACATGCCAGCCCCCGTCTGACCCGGCATCCATCTCCTCGCAGACCCCTGTGGTTGACTGAAGACCCTTGGACCCCTGTGGGCCCTTTGGGGCTGGGGTGTCAAAACAGGGCTGGGGTGTCAAAACCGGGCTGACGGGAGAGGTCCCGTCTGACTGCTCCCGACTGCATGATCCCAGGAGTAGAAGGTTTTCCAGTAAGGGTAGCTAGAAATGACCCCTACCTCAAAGAGATCAAAATTGGGAGAGATGGGGCTAGTGTGAAAGCAAGTTTGTAGAAGAATGAGAAAACACCCAAAATAATACTGTAGATTAAGGAGGATCCACTACTAATGAATTAGAAGGAGACCCAGCAGTTTCTGTGTATAAAGGAGTAGTTTTATGAATATCTAAGAGCCAATCTCTGTATTATATTTAAAAAATAGGCCCGAGTCTCAGGCCCAATTATTGGCTCCTGCCCCAGTCATCACTCACCAAACCCGATCAGGCTAGGGAATCCTTTTATTTCAGGTGATATACCTGAATGCTTTGTATGCCAAGAGTGTCCCCTTTTAAGTTCCTCCGCAACCTCTGGTGACTCAGCCCTCCTGCAGTGCAAGGACGCTATGGGCGGCTGGACAAATAGGCCCAAGCCGCGGCCTCAATTTGGTGGACGAGGCCGGGTGCGGGGATCACATTGAGGATTGTGGCTCCGCGCAGTTCGGGACTGCTCCCGTGGTTGTCCCCCGCTCCCCCATCTCTTGAGTGGGTAAGCCGAGGTCCGCTGCTCGCAATAAAGGCTCCAAAAGGCCAGGAAGGAACGGAGCTCCTGGCTTACACAGCCGCCATGGACGCTCCGCGCATGCGCACTCCGCAATTTTTTTATTTTCATGGGCGGTTTGTTCATAACACGTAATTATTTTCTGGTTAAATTTTTTTCTATATTAAGATTAACCCCTACAGATCCGCGCTATTGCCGAAGTACGGCTCCAGCGCGGATCTGAAATGCCGGGGGGACGTCCATGGACGTCGTCCCCTGTGCACGCTCCCGGCGCGCCCCCCGCACACTGCGTGAGCGTGCCCGTGGGTCGGGTAGTCTCGATGTCCACACAAGACCCACGATCGCCTGACAGAGCTGCAGAACGGGGAACCACCGATGTAAACACGGCGGTTCTCCGTTCTGTGACGGGGACATACCAAATCTACTGATCCCTGTCACTGGGATCAGTTAGATCTGTTATGTCCCGGCCAGCCCCGCCCCCCCACAGTTAGAACACACCCAGGGAACATTGTTAACCCCTTCACTGCCCCTTGCAGGTTAACCCCTTCACTGCCAATGACATTTATACAGTAATCAGTGGATATTTACATTTCTGATCGCTGTATAAATGTCATTGGTCCCAAAAATGTGTAAAAAATGTCCGACATTTCTGCTGCAATATCGCAGTCCTGATAAAAATCGCAGATCACTGCCAATACTATTAAAAAAAATAAAATAATAAAAACGCCATAAATCAATTCCCATAGTTTGTAGACGCGATAACTTTTGCGCAAACCAATCAATATACGCCGATTGCGATTTTTTTTTTACCAAAAATATGTAGAAGAATATATATCGGCCAAAACTGATGAATATTTTTTTTTAATGGATTTGTACTTTAGCAAAAAGTAAAAAATATTGTTCTTTTTTGCAAAATTGTCACTCATTTTTTGTTTATAGCGGCGATCAGAAATGACGCAGAGGTGATCAAATACCACCAAAAGAAAGCTCTATTTGTGGGGGAAAAAAGGACGTAAACTTTATTTGGGTACAACGTTGCACGACTGTGCAATTGTCATTCAAAATGCGACAGCGCTGAAAGCCAAAAATTGGTCTGGGCAGGAGGGGGGTTTAAGTGCCCAGTAAGGAAGTGGTTAAATAATCTCTAAAATTAAATATTGAATATAATTTATATTCCAATCCTCTATTTTTATGCATATTCATACATACAAAAATATATTTAAAAAAAGTGATAAACTAAATAATAATAATTAAAATAAGTCCATATCAAATAGAATTCATGAAGGGAAATAGTTTATTACAGGATCCCATACACCTTCCAGTGAATATGCAGTCCCAGAAAGCATAAAGATTTCTTCACAAAAAATGCTCTTAACTCAAAGTGAATGTAAACCTGATTCATGAAATTTGACCTAGGCACATATATCTGCAGTGTTTTCTTATCTCTCTCCAAAGCCCTATCTTGTGTATTTCTGTTGCTTCATCCTTCTGTTATCAGCATGATGACTTCTGACGTGTTCTCTGACAACCAGAGCGAAAACAGCCTGAAATTTGTGTCAGGTGGGTGCTATAAATAGATTAGCAGAGAGCTGGTCTATTCACAGTACATTCCTTCCTTCCTCTGCCTATGTTGAGGTGTGGGGATGCCCTCCAATCAGCTGCCGCACAGTGTATATCAAGACTACACTCCCAGTGCTGAACAGGAAGAGAACATTTCTAACATGAAGTGCACTTTCTAAAGAATATAGCAAGCTGAAGACAGCAGATATACATGTAAAACGTATATAGGGAGATTTGTTTAATCTCTGCGTGTCATCTAAAGCTGTTCACTTCACTGGGTATATGAGAGCATACATACACTTTAATCACCACAGTGCCCATCACCCCCCCTCATGGGTGTCCCCTCACCTGCTTAACTGGACCTCACTATGCTTAGAAGGTCAAATGCATGTTTTATTACTAATAGAGTTGAGCGAACCCGAACTGTAACGTTCGGGTTCGTACCGAACTTTCGGGTGTCTTTTCGGGTGAACTTTTCGGGCGTTTGAGAAAATGTTCGGGTTCTGGGTTCTGGTATTTTATCACGCATGTTGAATAGCTGCAGGGCAGCCAATCAACAAGCATTTCACTGGTTTTCCCTTAGAAGCCATCACAGCCATGCCTACTAATGGCATGGCTGAGATTGGCCAGTGCATTATGTGACCCAGCCTCTATATGAGGCTGGAGTCACAGCGCTGCATGTCACATGCTCTTTGGTTAGTGTAGGGAGAGGATGCTGCCGGCGCTGTGAGGGACAGATTGTGAGGGACAGATTGCAGTGATAATAACTAGGTAGAGATTACTACTACTGCTTTGAGGGACAGATTGTAGATCTATAACATCTCATCCTGTATTACAGAAAGATCTGATTACAGAACGATCTCTCATCCTGCATTACAGAACAATCTGATTACAGAACGATCTGATTACAGAACAATCTCTCGTCCTGCATTACAGAATGATCTGATTACATAACGATCTCTCATCCTGCATTACAGAACGATCTTAAGGGACAGATTGCAGATCTAATAACATTTACCATTTTTCTTCCTTTTGCAGCCCTCTAGCACTTTCCAGGACTTTTTTACAGTCATTTTTGTGCCGAAAAGTTCGGGTCCCAATTGAATCCAATGGGGTTCGGGGTAAAGTTTGGATGACGTTCGGTACCGAACCCGAACGTTTCCGGAAAGATCGGCCGAACCCGAACGTCCAGGTGTTCGCTCAACTCTAATTATTAATATAGGGACACTGCTCCACTTGTTAAACAGCTTTGATCCTCGACTCCTCAGTTTGCGCAATTCATATGAAAAGCAAGAAGAAAGCCCAATAGTTCAGATCACTTTATCTAATTTGCATTAACAATTAGAGTTGAGCGAACCCGAACTGTAAAGTTCGGGTCCGTACCAAACTTTCAGGTGTCCGTGTCCCAAACCTGAACGTTTGAGAAAAAGTCCGGGTTCGGGTTCTGGGTTATGGTATTTTATCACGCATATTGAATAGCTGCAGGGCAGCCAATCAACAAGCGTTTCACTGGTTTTCCCTAGAAGCCATCACAGCCATGCCTACTAATGGTATGGCTGTGATTGGCCAGTGCATCATGTGACCCAGCCTCTATATGAGGCTGGAGTCACAGTGCTGCATGTCACATGCTCTCAGATTAGTGTAGGGAGAGGACGCTGCCGGCGCTGTGAGGGACAGATTGTGAGGGACAGATTGCAGATCTAATAAACTAGGCAGAGATTACTACTACTGCTGTGAGGGACAGATTGCAGATCGAATAACTAGGTAGAAATTACTACTACTGCTTTGAGGGACAGATTGCAGATCTAATAACATCTCATCCCGCATTACAGAAACATCTGATTACAGAAGGATCTCTCATCCTGCATTACAGAACGATCTGATTACAGAACAATCTGATACTGGACTAGGTAGAGATTACCACTGCTTTGAGGGAAAGATTGCAGTTCTAATAACATCTCCCATTTTTCTTCCTTTTGCAGCCCTCTAGCACTTTCCAGGACTTTTTTACAGCCATTTTTGTGCCAAAAAGTTTGGGTCCCCATTGACTTCAACGGGGTTCGGGGTCCGGGGTCAAGTTCGGGTAACGTTCGGTACCGAACCCGAACGTTTCTGCGAAGTTCGGCTGAACCCACCGAACCCGAACGTCCAGGTGTCCTCTCAACTCTATTAACAATCCAAAAATTGGGGATCTTCCTTAAACCCAACCCTGCCCTAGCACACCTGAACTTACAAATTGATAACCTTCTGCCACCTTTACGCACTGTGATGACTCATATTGTTGATACCGCCAGAACGGTAATAGGCAGACGCTGGAAAGATTCTCAAGCCCCTAACAAATCGGAAGTCTTATCTGTAGTCCAAATGAATTACTCCTATGAAAAATCCCTCTCTACCAGTACAGGCAAGAGCCAATTATTTGAAAGTTCATGGAAACTGTGGACAGACTGGTGTCACAATTGATCCTGATAATCCTATAGATTACCATTTTTACCCTTTATTCCTCTCTGTAAAACCTTAAGACCTCTATTCTTGTTTGAATTTAGAGTGAAATATGTATGGATTTTCCTGGCATGTTATTTCTTGTGTTTGTTAGACTATAACCACCTATATTTTCTTATTTTGTTTTGTATTCTTTATTTTCTCTTGATACTCAATGAAAATTTATTGAGAAAAAAAATCTGAAAATCACTCACATCTTAGAAGGAAAAAGACAGCATAACTCGTATCTCGTTTATGGTGTCTGAAGCTCCACCCGGATCCGCCCAGTGTGATAACGTCACTGCCCAACTGACGCATTGTGCCCAATTGGCTTTCTCATGTGTATGAATATGCACAAATATAGAGGATTTGAATATAATTAATATTTAATATGTACATTTCATTTTTTGTGGTAGTGCTGCACTATATAGAGATTATATATATATATATTGCATTTAGCACAGGTGGGTGTAAGCATTTAAGTGCTAGCTGCTTCCTTTTTCCATATAGGAAATATATTTTCTTGGAATGAACACTAGTGATTGATTTATGAGGATTCTTACACATTCTTATATATTAAGATTGCTATGCAGCGTTAGGGGTCTTGTTGAATAATGCAAAGAACAATGTTGGAAAAGCAGTAATGCAGTAATTTATTCAATGCTAAGGGTTTATTATTTACCTCACTTAATACCTTGTCATTATTTGTAGTGCATTGATATCTATCTATTAAGCCCAATAATCTGTAATGTGCATGTATTTTATTTATTATTATTATTATTATTATTACAGAACCTACCTTAAGGGGCTAGCACTGCAGCCTTTCAGCACAAGAAATGTGAATTAAATCCATTCCCTAAAAATTATACTGTTTAGTTTATTAGCCTTGGCTCCAAATGGTGACTGTTTACATGACTGTGAAAGAAATGTTAGATTGTAATCTCTT
Source organism: Glandirana rugosa (assembly GCA_018402905.1). Classification (NCBI taxonomy): domain Eukaryota; kingdom Metazoa; phylum Chordata; class Amphibia; order Anura; family Ranidae; genus Glandirana; species Glandirana rugosa. The sequence goes on from BLSH010094630.1 coordinate 84,263, forward strand.
TTGGGCAGGGATTAATATAAATGGTTCACTGTGTTCTGTACAGCGCAACATAATGTGCTGTGATTTTTTTTCAATTGTTGTAGTAGCAAATGTAAAATGTCAATGTTTTATCTGTATTTATTTAATAACTCAAAACATAACCTGATGTGACATCTTACTACACCTTGTTGATTTAATATAGCATATTTGAAACCCTTCATACATAGGTCAAACATTATATTCAGCCCATTATAAAATAACTGTGCTTCTTTGTATCTTGTATTTATTATTTGCTATTTTAAATTAAACACCTAAAAATTCTTATTGATGAATTAAATAAAAAGCATTGCTATACATGTCCAATAACAATACAAGTCAATACTTATGTGAACATAAACCTCTTTCTATCTAGGCTGCAACTGACAGCTTCAAGTTCCAGAGAGAAGATCAGGAACTGACACTTTGCTCTGAATTGTGTGATCACCATTCTCAGCCTATCATTGGGACAAAAGACAAGTCTATTTTTCTATTATAAAAAAAGGTCAGGGTGACAAAAAAAAAGTGGGGAAAAAAATTCTGTTAAAAAATATCAAATTATTAAAAATCACATGTTGTATTGATTCCCCCTAGAGTATACAAAGAAGGATATATTCTAAACTCAGCACACAATACAATTTGACTGTAGGCTCACCCCCTCCTACTGGCTAGGTGAAAAGTGAAGGATGTAACAAGTGCAATGGATATATTTGTGGTCAGAAAAAAAATCTATATACGGGTATCAGTATAGAAATAGACAGAGCAATGTGGCTTGTCTATGGTGGTAGTATAACAGATCATGGGAGACCAGGGGAGTCTTTCACCCAAATTTCAATGAAAATAGAAAAATGAGATCTGTCGCACCCACTGCGACATGCCTCCATCCCTAATATGCTTACAAACAAAGGAAAATTTGGTCCTGCCACTTTAGATGAGACATGTCACATACAAACAAAAGTACAAGCGTATAAAAAGTTAATATTCTATTCACATACTGTATACAGATTGACATAATGATAGACAACATAATCATTTGCAGAGATCTGGCCATCAAGGGCCCTGAAAAGAGCTGACATGACACAAAATAAGTAGAATAAAATAATCATGAATATACAAACACATGATAAGAATGATGTAAAAAAGTATACATAAGCAGATACATGATAATTAGTGTAGAAGTCAGATGGTATACACTTTGATGTAACTCTATGCATTTTGTGGCTTATAGCCACTCGTCAGGAGTGCAATGCTTTGAATTATAGTGGCTGTAAATATAAATGAGATGATGAGTTATTCAGACTCATTAAGAGTATAGTATCTTACTGACCCTACAGCTAGCTTCTTTACCATTTGCCTTACACATTGATTTGTATTTGTTTGTTTTTCCTTTATTTCCTTTCCCTCAGAGGTTTTCTTTTTTTAACATTCGGCTAAAACTCTTGTGAATCAATGCTTAGACCTTGAAGAAGGGGACATACCCCAAAAGCTTGTCTTGAAAAGTTGTATGTTAGTGCAAATAAAAAAAGTATCACGGACAGTACTCAATTTTCTCTGGCACAATTGCACTAATACGGCTACAATCATCTCAAGCAATCTGACTGTAAAATCTCCTGTGGATGCACTAACAACTACAGTATGTAGAGCAAGGGACTGCCTAATGGGATACAATATGATTAGATAAACATGTAGCTGCTAGAGGTGTGCCGAACACCCTCCTGTTCGGTTCGCACCAGAGCTCCTGAACAGAGAAAAATTTCTGACCCGAAAGGCAACCCCTATTAAAGTCTATGGGACCCGAACTTTAAAAATCAAACATGTGCCAATGCAAAAATTAATTTTTAAAAGATAGTTTTTTCAGGAGCAGTGATTTTAATGATACTTAAAGTGAAACAATAAAAATGTAAAATTGATTTAAATATAGTGGCTGGTGGGTCCCCTTAGTCTGCCTGTAAAGTAGCTCATCTGTACCATGGATAGAACCTACTGCAGCAAAACTGACATTTCTAAAAAAAAACAAAAAAATTCCGGCAATAAAATACCATTGTCAGCAATAGAAAAATGTAAAAGTATGGCATGGAGGTACCCTTCGGGCCTGGTATGGATTTTAAGGGGTACCCCACGCTAAAATTAAAAAATGATGTAGGGTCCCCTCTAAAATCCATACAAGACCCTTATCCGAGCATGCAGCCTGGCAGATCAGGAAAGGGGGGGAGAATGAGCATTCCCCTCCTGAACTATACCAGGCTACTCAACATGGGGGGGAGCACCTTGTCCCCATGTTGATGGGACAAGGGTGTCTTCCCGACAACCCTGGGTTGGCTACCCCTACCCATTCACCAAAAAAGTGTAAATATAAATAAACACACAAGGCAGTTTTTGACAGCTCCTTTAGTAAAAATAAAAAAAACAGTGTACCCCCATCAAGATCCATCGTCAATCAGGATGCTGCCGCCACGGACATCGCTGGACCTGAAAAAGAAAAAAAAATGCTCCGTCATCAACTAAGGCAAACCGACAAATGCCTGGCTTACTGTTCGACAATTCTTGTATAGGGAGGGCGGGGCCACCTGGCAATGTCACCTGGTGTTACTGCCCCCTTGTGACATCACCGACCCAATATGCACCGGGTTGGTGACATCACAAGAGGGCGGTGCCACCAGGTGTCGTCGCCAGGTGGCTCCACCCCTCGCCTATATGAGAACTGTCAAACGGCAAGCCAGGCATTCGGCAGTTTGCCATAGTTAAAGGCAGAAAAGGCTCATCCCCCCCCCCCCCTTTCCTGGCTAGCTGGGCTGCATGCTTAAAATCCAATCCAGATCATAAGGACCTGGTATGGATTAGGGGGTCCCCGTGCGTTTTTTTATTCACTTTTTTATTGCCGCCAATGTTTTTTGTTTTTTTTTTCAGCTGTCAGCGGAGAAGCCCATTGACAGCTGATGACTCATCAGTTGTTAAGGATGCCGCAGATGGAAAATGATTTTGGAAAAATTAAATATCTATTTTCCTTCCTTTTTTGAGAAGTCACAGTGTCTGCAATGTCTCTGAAACCTACCAAACCAATGTGAAAAAACGTAATAGTCAAAACCAAAAATATTCCACAGCAGCGCATGCAAATATAGTGAACAATACTAATGAGTATATTAATAAAACAGTATAAATAAATTCATTGAAAGTAAAGTGAAGCAAGTGAAAAAAGAAAACACTGTGATCTAATAAATCAATTGATAAAGTCCATAGTCCGTAATGTGAAAAAAGTGGTGTGTAATAAATTATCACTAATAATTCTTCCTCCACCACCGTGACTCCTTACGGACGGAAGCTCACCAGATGCCAAATGTTACTGAGCGCATAAAGCTGTAATCTCATTCCTTGTGGCTAGTGGACGCTCACTGCTGTAGTCTCCATGAGCCTCCTGCAGGATGAGTGTGGCCAACTTGAAGATGGTCTCACTGGCCACTTCTAACTGTCCCTACAGAAATAAGGAGATGGTCAGCCCCAGCTGAGTGATCCCAACTAGTACATGCCAACCATGGGTATTTTGTGCACTGTGTCACGGTGGTGCAGGAAGAATTATTAGTGATAACTTATTACACACCTCTTTTTTCACACTATGGACTATGGACTTTATCGATTGATTTATTAGATCACAATATTTTCTTTTTTCACTTATCAATGAATTTATTTATATGGTTTTATTAATATACTCGCTATTACTATTGTTCACTATATTTGCATGCGCTGCCGTGGAATATTTTTAGTTAGACCATTAAGTCTTTTCACATTGGTTTGGTTTATTTTTTACACAAAGCAACGGCAAGATTGTTTTGAATACGTTTTATTCACTATTTACTATTAGCGTGGTCATTTTCACATAATATTGTTTCTTGTTTTTCTGAGCAAGGCATGTGATTTAGACTGTAACATCTTACAAGTGCTGCTGACATAGCTATTACTTCTAAAACTACACAATAGCCAGTCAATAACTCCATGCAGCACAGGACATGCACAGGACATGTCAGCTACAGGCCAACAGCAGAATTGCAGGCACACTGTGCATTGACACAGTGAGGGAGATTTACTAAAACTGAAATATGCAAAATCTGGTGAAGTTGAAGCTGAAGTTAGAAGCATATTGGATACCATGCACAACTGCACCAAATTCTGATTGCTCTCTCTCACCAAGTGTTCTGTAAGATCCCATACACACTATCCAACTGTTGTCAGATTTCCTTCAGATTTACCAAAACCATGTAGTGCAATGGCCTGCCTGATTGCATACAGAATGAAACTCCTAAGGTTTGACCTTATATGAAATGCTTTTGGTAAATCTGAAGGAAAAATCTACAGAAAATGTGATAGTGTGTATCCGGCTTTATTCTCAGTGTGGAAGAAGGAAAGCATACTGACAACACCATAATGGGATTTGCAGCCTGTGGCTAGCATTGTCAGCCCAAGACAGGAAGCACTGCAGAGGTGACGATTCTGGCAGTATTCATTAGCCTTTAACACAGACAATCAGAAAACGTACAGTATAACTAAATTTTTTGGTAGAGCCGAGATAGATTAGAACATCTACTAGGTTTTCTATTTTTTTGTTGTCTGAGCCCCCATTAGGGAGATTCCCCTTTTCTATTTGTCTTGTTTACCATTATCATTGAAAGTGAAAGTACAGGCGGTCCCCGGGTTACAAACAAGATAGGGTCTGTAGGTTTGTTCTTAAGTTGAATTTGTTTCTAAGTCGGAACAGGTACATATTTTAAGTGTTGCTCCAGCCAAAAGAATAATTTTTAAGTTTTTTGTATAGCATAGGGAAGGGGTAACACTCCTGTAAGGTTTGTTTTGCTGTCTGTGTTTCAGTTTAGAAGATTTTACCTCACTTTCTGTCCCTATAAAAATTGAATTTTGAAAATGTTGGGTTGTTGTGAAAACAAGGATTGGTGATAAAGCTTCAGTGGAGACACCTTTTCCCCATAATAACTCTTACAGGAGTGAATTCACTTCCTAGGGGGAGATTTCTTCTCACTTCCTGTTGTCTCCCTCCGTTTGTAAGTAGGAGTCGTTTGTAAGTCGGATGTTTGTTACTAGGAGACCACCTGTAAAAGAAAATCCCAAATTTTGGTTAGTTCCCAGAAAAAAATAGAGGGGGCATCTTCCAATAGGTAAACTAGTTCTGGTGACAACCAAAGATTCCCTTAGTTAGCAGAGATTTCCTCTCACTTTTTGGGACAGGAAGTAAAGGTAAATCTCCCCAATGGAACACAGATGCCTATAGTTCTACTTTATTCAGGGGAATTCATAAAGAGTGTCTAAAACACTCTTTAGAATTTCAACATGCCTGTTTGAATGGACAGGTACTTATACAGTATCTGGGGCACTCACTGATTGTAGAGCCACACTAAGGCTGAAGTGTTCATATGGACACTCAGGCCTCAGTGCAATTGTGCTTCCTCCCTGCTTCTGCAGCAGTTACACAGACAGTGCAGTGGTGGGGAGCTTTTAATTAGAGGGGCAGAACCTGACGGGGATTCACAGGCACTTCTTACCCATCAGATCCAGCCCCCTTGTGATTGACAGCAGGCAGTGGGTGGATCCTTGACAGACTTTTATTGCCTTTAGAATCCACCAAATGCCTGCTTGTCAATATTAAGGAAAGAGCAGACCTGAGAGGGAGAGCTGAAAGTTGACCGCATCCTTAATAACCAGTGACAGGGAGTGTGTACTCTGCCTGTCTCTGTACACCAACTTAGAATAGGTCTTAATTACCTCCATTTTCTCTGTCTATAAACTTGAGGTAATTATTTTTTAATTTGGTTTATTTTGTTTTTTTTTTTTACAAAGTGCCATTATTATTAACTACCTGAGTCTGCTGCACGTGTTGGTAAAGTTACCAAAATGAGGGGCAGTGATTTTTTATCTGGTGCAGGCTATTTAAAAGGGCCATAATTCCCAAGAAGTGTTGGTAGGGATTTATTGAAAGTCCCTAAATATATTATATTTGACTTTGTCTGAAGAAGGAAACCTTGCTTTGGATCTTGCTTTTTCACTGGTCCAAATCATTTGGTGGAGGGGGGATTATGATGTGGGGTTGTGTTTCAGGGATTGGGCTCAGCCCCTTAGTTCCAATAAAGAGAACTCTTAAGGCATCAGCATACCAAGATATTTTGGACACTTTCATTGCTCCCAATTTTGTGGGAACAGTTTAGGGATGGCAACTTCCTGTTCCAACATGACTGCACACCAGTGCACAAAACAAGGTCCATACAGACATGGATGAGTGAATTTGGGGTGGAGGAACTTGACTTGCCTGCACAGAGTCCTGACCTTAACCCGATAGAACACCTTTGGGATGAATTAGAGTGGAGATTGTGAGCCAGGCCTTCTCATCCAACATCAGCACCTGGCCTCACAAATGCGCTTCTGGAAGAATGGTCAAACATTCCCATAGACACTCCTAAACAATGTGGACAGCCTTCCCAGAAGAGCTGAAGCTGTTATAGCTGCAAAGGTTGGGCCAACTCAATATTGAACCCTGCGGACTAAGACTGGGATGCCCTTAAAGTTCATGTGTGTGTAAAGTCAGGTGTCCCAATACTTTTGACAACAAAGTGTATATATAGATACACACAATATTTTTATTAAACAGTTTACCAGCCTAATTTGTCTTTAAAAAAAGGCTGTGGAATATTTTGCAAAGTGCTTGGAGACTTAATGTTTTGCAAACCCACGCTTACCAGAACTGCAAAAATCACAAAGGTCACAAAGGTTGCAAGTGCTCATGGACACGAAGAAGGTAAAACCTTGATCATTGCAAATAGTAACCTTACCAAGCTGATGACAGATTGTGGCTCAAAGAGGTGCTTTAAGGCCAACTTAGCAGCCTAAATGAGATATATTAGTCACTGGCTGACAAATATTGATTTCAGATAAATGTTACATTGTGCTGCTTTTGTTATCTTTATTTCTACTCCACAATGAGCTGAAGTTAATGTGTTACTTGTAAACGTAAGACACATTCAAATCTAGTGCATAATATTATGATCAGAATGAAATGTGTAAATATATTTTTAGATTTTTTTTTAAAAGAATAATAATACATTTTTAAAAAATGAGAAAAAAATGGTGCTTATAATCACAGTGTTTTTTGGGTCTTGTATCATAGGACTGTAGAATAAATTACCGGTGATGCTGGTTTCTATCTTGACACCTTGACTCTTTGTTTTGAAAACAATAGACCTTGTAAGAATTTTTTAAATCTCTAATACCTCATGCTAAGTGCATAAATGTATGTGCAGTTTACCATATATTCTGTGAGATTGGATAAAGGATGTTCCATTATATAGTTTCATACATTTACTAACTGGAAGCTGGAAGCTAATGATATATACACAAGCTGCAATAGCTACGCTAATTTAATTGTAACACACATTACGCTGAATTGAAGAGGGATATATTCTCATGTGGATACTACAATAACTTTATTAGACACTTTCATCACAATAAGCAGGCAAGGGGGACTTTAGTTTGAGGTTTTGGCACCTGCATAAAAAAAATCCTTTAGAAACATCCTAAGGGATTTGAAAGAATGGTTTTCCTGTAATATTTATTTTTTACATTTCTTATCACAAAATTCAGTTGCTCTCAAACTTAGCCACCATTATTAACATCATTATAGTTTCAGATTCCAATCTACAGTACCTTACTGTATGCTGGATATCTACAAAAAGTACCCAGCTAATTTGATGATGTATGTGTGCAAATGGAGAGGGGGGGATCAGTCCAAATTTGCAGTGTGATCAATAGGTATGTAGCTTCATCAGTGGATATTCATGTCATCTAGCCCCAGGAAAAGGTTATAACTTCTTTACTAAAACTAAAACCTGAAACCCATATCAGGTCATTAAAATGATATGTCTTTTCTTACTGACATATGAGTCCTAAGGTGATCGAACTTTGCACTAAATCTCATCTATCTTCTTCCATTATAACATTTCAGGAGTTGCTGACTGGACAATTAGTGATGTAAAGGTAAGCTCTATAAGGGTAGATTTAGACGTGCTTGCTACCCGCCAATAGCTACATGTTGGGTCAATTTCGCCTCGGTCAACAAGTGAAGCATTGCAACTGTGGCATGTAAACATCCCCCTCCACTGCCTATTGCAGCTTAAAGGATAAGTTCACCTTTTCAGAAAAAATAATAAATGCACTTTTTTTGCAGGTAAAAAATTAGCATTCATTACCTTTTGTTGCAGGAGCCTGGAAAGCATTGCACCAGTGATCAGTAGATTGCTGATGCCATTCAGGTCTTCTGCAGACCTGTCAGTGTATCGGCTTCTTCGTATGAGGAAGCCGATACATGCTGACAGAAAGAATGAATGAACTACCACAAAATTCACAGCACCGTGGTAGTTAATTGAAAACTATAAGACGACTAATACAATTAAAAATTAATATTCAAAGACATACAACAAAATGAAGCCAAAATTGAACATGTGTACATTGATGGCATAAAGGAACATCAAATGGTGTACCCAGTGCCTTAATGGAACAAAATACGATGACAACAAGGATAAAAAGACCACTGGTCTGCCACACAAAGGGGGCAGAACTTTGGGACCTGTTCTGCCCCCTTTGTGTGGCAGACCAGTGGTATTTTTATGGTGGTTCCATTAAGGCACTGGGTACACCATTTGATGTTCCCTTATGCCATCAAAGTACACATGTTAAACTTTGGCTTCATTTTGTTGTATGTCTTTGAATATTAATTTTTAATTGTATCAATAAATGCTGATTGTTTTATTATATACTTTTCTCCTTCTTGATGAGTTGGTCTTCCCAATTAAAAGTCCCATTCAGGGGGTCCTTTTCCTTGTCTTTCAACATTAGGGGTGGGGATAGTTCAACTTTTACCATTTGATGTTTAGATAACTATACTGGATTGCCCAAGAAATATTCCTCTTACTCTTTTCTATTCACAAAGCCCTGTGAATGAGTGATGCAGCCTGGTATGGAGCCCCACATGTTTTAGAAAAACCGTTGACAGCTAGTGGGTGGATAAGAACCCCGGCTAGCTGGCACAGCGAGGATCAGGGAGGTGTGGGGGGCGGTGTATTCATAACATGTTACATGTTGCACGAATATGGGTGTAACATGAAACACGTTATGAAAGGTGAACTTATCCTTTAAGGAGGGCTGGTAGGCAGGCAGTAAAAATGCACGGTTGAGCCTCCCAACCCCAAGCCTAAATAAGGGCCCAAAAGAAAGAAACAACTGTATATAAATCTTTTGTATCATTAGAAGGGCCTTACCGATCACATGCATCTACAAGCTACCCCTTTATTTAGAAAACCAAAGCATAATGCAAATTCAGCTTAACCACTTGCTTACTGGGCACTTAAACCCCCCTCCTGCCCAGGCCCATTTTCAGTTTTCAGCGCTGGCACTCTTTGAATGACAATTGCACGGTCGCACAACTCTCTACCCAGAGCTTTCTTTTGGTGGTATTTGATCCCCTCTTATTTTTTGCGCTATAAACAAAAAAAGAGCATAAATTTTGAAAAAAAAAACAATATTTTTTACTTTTTACTATAATACAAAAAATAAATAAAATAAAAAAATAATTTATTCATCAGTTTAGGCCGCAATAGGCGTATATTGATTGAGTTTTGCAAAAGTTATAGCTTCTACAAAATATGGGAATTGATTTATGGCGTTTTTATTATTTATTTATTTTTTTACTATTAATGACGGCGATCTGCGATTTTTATCGGGACTGCGACATTGCGGTGGACATGTCGGACATTTTTGACACTTTTTTGGGACCAATGACCATTATACAGCAATCAGATCTAAAAATAGCCATTGATTGCTGTATAAATGTCATTGGCAGGGAAGGGGTTAACACTAAGGGGGCGATCAAGGGGTTAACTGTGTTCACTCACTGTGTTCTAACTGTGTGGGGGCTGAGCTGGCAGGGGCATAGCAGATCTAACTGATCCCGATTACAGGGATCAGTAGATCTGTCATGTCCCCACTCACAGAATGGGAAACAGCCGTGTTTACATTGGCGGTTCCCCATTCTGGCTCTCTGTTAGACGATCGCAGGTCTCCAGGCATCAAGTCCGCCCGACCCACTCACGTAGCATGCGGCAGGTGTGAGAGCATGCCGCCAGCGGCTGTGAGGGCATGCAGGGAGAGCGCAAAGGCGCAGATGTCAATTGACTGCTCCCTGGCAAAGTAGACCCGTGCTGTAGCCGTGAATCGGCTATAGCGCAGATCTGAAGTGCTTAACCACTTCCTTACTGGGCACTTAAACCCCCCTCCTGCCCGGACCAATTTTCAGTTTTCAGCGCTGTCGCTCTTTGAATGACAATTGCGCGGTCATGCGGCATTGTGCCCAAACAAAATTTGCGTCCTTTTTTCCCCACAAATAGAGCTTTCTTTTGGTGGTATTTGATCCCCTCTGCGTCATTTCTGATCACCGCTATAAACAAAAAAAGAGCGACACCTGCGTTTAAAACAAACCCGTGTTACGGCGTACTGGCGCGTTAACAGTAAGTTTCTCGCTGTCGCGACTTTTGACTTTTAACCAGGCCCGTCCTCCCCCCAAATTCACGGGTCATTCCTTCACCAATTCGTGAAGTCTAGACGCGATATCGGCTAAGTGCCGATGTCGTGCCCAGATGAAACGGTCCCTCGTCAGTTAACTGTAGACGCGGAAACGCGAGAGGGACGTACGGGAGTGTCGGCGACCGCCGTACGAGAGTGTGGACGGCGTACGA
>BLSH010094630.1:98907-137067 GCA_018402905.1 Glandirana rugosa
ACCCCTACAGCCCGTGTTCAGGGTCTCCCCACCACATGCTTTACCGGCGACTCCATCTGCTGGTTTTCTGTCTCTTTTTTCCCGACCGCCCGGGCGTAACAGGAGGTCGCACAGAGACTTTCCCTCTGGGACTTGTGCCCGACATCCCCAGCAGGCTCTGTGACCAGAGCGGCTGTTGTGGCGGTGGGAGCGGTGTCTGGAGGAGGAATGGGAACGTCTCCTCTGAAGGCGGTCTCCAGCGAAGTAGTGCAGGAACCTTTCCAGAGTTGCTGCAACTTTAAGTCGCATAGACAAGTCGCACTGGAGGGAACAGAACCCGAGGCGTCCCCACAAGGGCAAAGTGACTCTCTGCCTCACTGTCTGACTCACTTGGTGCCTTATCTGCATCAAATTAACCTCAGAACCTGTGCAATCCACACGCGCCCGGGCCCAAAGGGACGAGGCGGCATCCCCAGCTGCATAGCGGTGAGTGCGGTGCCTAGAGAAGGATTCAGAGCTTCTGCTATGAAGGCTGGATCTTGACAGTGACTTATGATGACCAAATCTGGATGAAGAAAGTTGATGTTGTGACCTGAGGAGGTCTTACTGATCTCCTGCCGTGTATTGTGAATCTGACCTAGAAGGACACAACAAAAAAAAGCACAAAATAGGGTAGAAAAGAAAACCAAAAGTGTGCCCAGGCAAGCAAAGGGTTAAACACCCTCTCAAACTTGCTACACAAGGGCTGGCCACAGGGGGAGCAGTAATACATCTGGTGTGTGAACTGCACGGATAACCAAAACTGCACAGGTGATACAATCACACCAAGACAGCACACAAGGTTGCATAGCAGAGCATGTACCTGTGATGATTGCATACAGCATTGGAGACTGCTGCAAGCTGTCCACAGAGAAAACTCAACATCAACAGTCCTGACCGTTGAACGAATTTCTCCCTCTGCAATGATGCCACTGCTGCCCACAGCACACCTGCGCTGAGTCTCTGGGTAGGAATAACCCAGGGACACTCGGCCATTTAGAGAGAGCTGCGGCTTGGAAAGCAGGTGCGCTCCAGCCACCACAGGCTGAAAGACATTAAAGCCAGGAAAAGAAAACAGACAAACAGATAAAAGCACAAACTGCTGCCATGGAGTATGCAATAGAAAGGTATACATTACCACACACGGCATCCCCCACGATTACACCTGGATACAGAGGACGTTATTGCTGCATGGGCTCAGGGTGTTTATGGCCACCACCTCTTAGCTAGGCTATTAGGCCGTACTGCTGCTTTGCCTGCCAATGGCCAGGCTTGAGCTCTACATGACACCGCATCCAACACCCCTCTCCACCCCGCTCATGGCTGGGGGTTCTCTGGAGATTACACATGATGCCACATCCATCACCCCTCTTCACCCCACTCACAGCTGGGGACTGCTAGGGATTTACATGGGACCGCATCCATCGCCCTTCTCCTCCCCGCTCATAGCTGGGGCTGCTGGAGGTTACACATGGTGCCGCATCCATCACCCAACTCACAACTGGGGACTGCTAGGGATTTACATGGGACCGCATCCATCACCCCTCTCCACCCCGCTCATAGCTGGGGCTGCTGGATATTTTACATGGCACCGCATCCATCACCCCTCTTCACCCCACTCACCGCTGAGGACTGCCGGGGATTTACATGGGACTGCAGCTATCGCCCTTCTCTGACCCGCCAACGGCTGGGAATTTCTGGAGACGCCACACATCTTCTGGATCACAACTTGCCGAACAACCAGGCCTCGATCGTGGTCACCTTATCCAAGGTAAGACTTCAATCATTCTGGTCTTCAGGAGGAGGACAAAAAAAGAACACGGCCCCTGGCTCTGAGCCTAAATTTATGGGAGTGGGGTCCTATAGGAGTGGAGAGGAGGCGGGGTTAACCCATACGTATGCTGCCATGGAGTCTGTCAGGAAAACTGAATTTTTGATAGTATATGATTGCTTTTTCAAAATAAACACAGGCTCATCATCTTTTAGTAATATTTAATTTGCACATGTCCAAAGTGAGGTGCTTGCGCTCACAGGCACATGGATTTGTTTGTGTTTGCACTGGGGAAGGAGTGGACATACTGTTCACTCCTTCCCCAGTGCTCTTCTGCCTTCCTTCCACCGTGCAACCGTCACACTAACAGACATATGGCCGAGGATATTTATACCAGGGGTAAACAGAGCCTGATGAGGAACTGAGAGACTAGTTGCCCATCAGGTTGGCTCCACTTTTCAGTTACAGAACATGGCAGTGGGCAGTGGGTAGATCCATAGCCACATTTCAGTCCAATAGCAGCTTTTAAATTTGCCCACTGCTGTGCACTGTCATACAAAATTGGAGCAGACCTGACTGGAAACAAATCATTCAGTTCCCTGTCAGGCACTCAGTTCAACATGAAGTCTCTATGAACGTGGTAGTTGCTCATCACATACTAGTCTTGCTGCCCTCTTCAGGATCATGGGAATCCAAATGTACTAGAGAGAAAACACAAACAAGAGGAGCGCACCGACCTCGTGCCATACATAATACAGTTTATTAAAATAATTAGATAAAATCCATATACTCACAAACGGAGCAGGTGACAAAGCATTAAAAATAGGAACACCTCCAATGGAGTAGATTAGCAGCATCTCAGCAGAGGGACTGGATGGTGTCCGTATGGCTAGGCTGACGCATTTCCAGGATGAGCCCTCTTCATCAGAGCCTAATTGACCATACAGCATGCCCCTCAATATTAACACACAAACTAATTAGCCAGGTGTCAGTGGGCGGGCCCGGCCCTGCATGGATGGCCCGGCCCTGCATGAATGGCCCGCCCCTTCGTATGGGGTGTGGTGGCATGACCAATTGAAAAAGGCAATACCACCTACACTCTCAGGCGCCCATGACCCTGTATATACCAGCATCAAACTACAAAACCTTAGTAATAATAATCATCAATAACAGTTTAAAAAACATAATATACATGAAATGAATCATACATGGCCGCAATTGCATATATGCATCATATATATATATCCATGGTCATATCACCCCTGCTTCTAAATAAACCTTCCTGTCTTCACTTAGAGCATTCTAAGGGGGTTGGAAAGATGACATTTCCTCCATGTTCTTCTCATTGGGTGCCAAGTAAGGATCACATAAAAGGCGTACCCTGGGGTGCGTTCTTCTGGGCTACGCTAGGCACTTTAACTGCATTAAACATGAGGTATCTTTACTTTAATAGACGATTGCACTCTAGTTAAGTCTCTCCATATTAAAAAACACTACCACAGTCACTGATGCATTTAGGAGGGACACACTGAGCCAATGCCCTCTCCACCTGTCCAGTGTATCTCCACTACCTCACTCCCAGTAATGGAATTGGGATCCCGCTGTGCACCTAGCATGGAGTGCACTCACTTAACTCTTGTGCACAGGCTGAGGACCTCTGCAGTGCTGATCTGCTCCCAGTGGTATGGGAGATTGGCCTGCTCACAGAGATCTGCCACATGTACACGCTTACACAGGCTGCTAGAGAAACCTTTGTTACAATTACACTATATTAACTCTTGGACTGCTGGCTTCATACCCCATTGTGTATAACTGACCCAAACTGTAGACTATGTGTGCCAATTTCCTGCATTATATCCCTTTAGTAACTTTGGACCAGGTAAAGGCAAAGTTTCAGGAGCTTTACTTAACTACCATGGCATAACATTAGAACAAAAGCAACAGTCTTTCCCTAAGCCAATTCCTATCCTAGGCTTGGGGCTGCCCTAGCATACCTGCATAGGAAATATTCCATTATGATAAAATTCTAACATTTGTGCTTCGGGTAGTTTCCAGCTCTCAGTGGTCCCGCATTCTGTAGAGCTTCTGTATCAAGGGGTGATCAGGATTCAGCGGACGACTGCGTGGACAGGTCCCCGTAATGGTGAAATATCAGGCAATAAGCGCACCTACTCACTCATGGGCACCTCTTCAACCAGGCCCCTGTCCCATTTTTATATAGAAAAGGACTAGCGGGTCAGACCCAAGAAAGCCCACCATGAAAGAACTGGGAAACATATCAACACTAACGCTCCCCGCTAGGGCAGCATACAGCTCTACCTGCATATTGCCAGCACCATGTTGATCCCCACAGTGGTAATGAGCAGCAATGAAGATAAGGATAACTCACCGGGAAATATCCTGCTCTCTATCCTGTGGTTTTTAACAGCTGAATTCTGCATGGCAGCAAGATTGCACTATTCCCAGATGCACTCTGCCAATGATCCCAGGGAGCAGAGGGGAGGAAAGAACAAGAAGGCAAATATCCAGACCACCAGCACAAACCCAGAAGCTCTGTGAGAAAGAAGGGAAGTCCACACTACTCAAAGGTGGAATTTGAAAAGGAGGATATGAAAAGAAGGATATTGATAAGCATCAGCACTCTTTCAATTTATGAAAACCTTAACCAACCAGTTTATGGGGCTAGAATAACCCCTATACCTTGGCACTGAAAACAAAGATCTCCTCTCAAAAAAAGTGAGCTGAAGCACATTATATCCAGAAGAGAGGATATCGATCACACACAAACTTCCCATTCATCAGCAATTTGCTAGCTTCAAATGAGATCTAACAATCACAAAAATATTATCAAATCTCTTATGTAAGGAAGGGAGGGAGTTTATTCTCCAGAAGAGCAAATACATCAAATCTGCTTTGAAAGAACCCTGATCCCTATTTACCCAGATTTATTATTATTATTGATATTGTTATACAGGATTTAGGAAACAGTAACCATAGGTCAATTAGTTTCAGTATAAATCACAGAAATAGGAAACACAAGGGTAATACAGGGACACTGAATTTCAAAAGAACTTTCCTAAACTGCGCACTTTGCTAGATGACACTAAATGGGATATAATCTTAAGAACAAAAAACACAGAGGAAAAATGGGAGTGCTTTCAGAGCATACTAAATATAGGTATTGACCTGTGCATCCCCACAGGTAATAAGTTTAAAAGAGCTAAAATAAATCCTGGGTGGCTAAACCCCAACGTAAAAATGCCTATAAAAGCAAAAGAAAAGGCCTTCAAAAAATACAAGGCTGAGGGGACACTGTCAGCATTTCAACTTTACAAAGAATGCAATAAGAAATGTAAGAATGCAATCAGGGTGGCTAAGATAGAACATGAAAGGCACATAGCGGAGGAGAGTAAAAAATAAATTCTTTAAGTATATAAATAGTAAAAAAACTGGACCAGAACATATTGGCCCCATAAAGACTGAGGAAGGAAATTTGGCTACATCAGACAGAGAGAAGGCAAAGGTTTTGAATAAATTCTTCTCCTCGGTCTGTACAAAAGAAATAGGGGGATACAGTAACCAAGACTGTAATGTTAATTTTAATAGCACATCATAGAAGGCACCCTCATGGCTAACAGAGGACAGAATCAGAAATAGACTTGAAAAACTTAAAATAAATAAGTCCCTGGGATCAGATGGCTTACACCCGAGGGTCCTTAAGGAACTCAGTCAGGTGATAGCCAGACCATTGTTCACAATTTTCATGGACAGTTTACTAACTGGAATGGTGCCAGCTGATTAGAGAAAAGCCAAAGTGTCACCAATATTTTAAAAAGTGCCAAGACATATTCCTGGGAACTACAGGCTAGTTAGCCTAACATCAACAGTCTGCAAGCTATTGGAGGGAATGACAAAGGACTATATACAAGATTTTAGTAATGAAAACTGTATCATTAGCAGTAATCAGTATGGATTTATGAAGAATCATTCTTGCAAGACCAATCTATTAACCTATGAAGAAGTAAGCTGCCATCTAGATAAAGGAAGGCCTGTAGATGTGGTGTATCTGGGTTTTGCAAAGGCATTTGATATAATTCCACATAAGCACTTACTGTACAAATGGAGGTCTGTTGGCATGGACCATAGCATGAGTACCTGGATTGAAAACTGGCTACAGGGGCGAGTCCAAAGGGTGGTGATAAATGGGGAGTACTCTGAATGGTCTGGTGTGGAAAGTGGGGTCCCCAGAAATCTGTCCTGGGACCAATCCTGTTTAATTCATTCATAAATGATCTAGAGAATGGGATAAACAGTCCAATCTCAGTATTTGCAGACAATACCAAGTTAAGCAGGCCAATGACTTCAATGCTGGAAGTGGAAACCATGCAAGAAGACCTAAACAAAATAATGGGGTGGGCAACTACATGTTAAATGAGGTTTAATGTTGAAAAATGTAAGGTAGTGCATTTGGGTGCCAAAAATACGAAGGCGAGTTATAGGCTGGGGGGAGAACCTCTTGGGGAATCTAGGATGGAAAAGGACCTGGGGGTCTTAGTAGATGACAGGATCAGCAATGCCAAGCTGTTGCAAGCAAAGTGAACAGAATACTGGCATGTATTAAAAAGGGATTCACTCCAGAGATAAAATGATAATTCTCTCACTCTACAAGACTCTGCTCTGGCCACATCTTGAGTATGCCACCCAGTTGTGGGCACCAGTCCTCAGGAAGGATATGCTGGAACTGGAGAGAATCCAGAGAAGGGCAACAAAGCTAATTAAGGGAATGGAGGACCTCAGCTATGGGGAGAGACTACAAGCATTGAACGTATTCTCTCCAGAGAGGAGGTGCTTGAGAGGTGATATGATAACAATGTACAAATACCGTACTGGTGACCCTAGCATAGGGAACAAACTATTCAGTGAAAGGGAATTTAAAAAGACACGCAGCCATTCACAAAAGCTGGAAGAGAAGCGGTTTAAACTTAAACTGCATAGAGGGTTCTTTACTGTCTGACCACTGAGTGGTAAGGATGGGGGATTCTCTTCCACAAGCAGTGGTATCAGCAGGGAGCATCAATAGCTTCAGAAAACTATTAGAATGGCACCTTAATGACCCCAACATACAGGGGTATATGATGTACTATTGAGATAATCACATACGCACACACACACACATCATAGGTTGAACTGGATACACTGATGTCTTTTTTCAACCTCACCAACTATGTAACTATGCAAGAATTTATAATGCCAACAGTTTGCTCAGCTCTTGACAATATAAAGAAAAACAGTTCAGTTACAAAACAAGTTAGATAAGAAGGTAGGAGGACCCTACTCATGAGAGCTTACAATTTAACATGGAGGTTCAAGTGATACGACAGTTAATAACTGTGTGGGGAAGAGTCAATAGCAAGAGAAATGCTATTGCAAAGAAAAGTTTTAAAACCTTTATGTTTTTCACCCACTGGGCCACCTACTCACCTACTGCTGTGCATATCTCTTCTCCATCATCACCAAAGAAGACAGAAAATCAGCTATACTTATTTTTCATGATGAACTGAAAGACTTTTACTCAATAAAAACCCTAGACCTAAAGATGGCAATCAACAGCAGAACTGGCTCAGATTTTGAAGGACTTTCATCCTGGGGCACTTTCGTCCTGTCAAAAGTGGCAGCTATGAAATCCTTTTTCTCCTCAATTCTGGTTTTCCCATTACCTGACCAATGTTCATACATTTGTACTGTGGCTGTGCAGCTTATCATATAGACATAGGTTACATTAGGCTATTGGCCAAATGTCTGTAGGAAATGCATGCTCTCTGAAAGCATCATACCCTAGTTCAATAGTTACAAGCTTTGTACGGACATACCCCACTTTTAAGTACACAATGGGACCAGAGCATGTATGTAAAACAAAAATGTACTTAAAGTAAAGCAATACCTTTTTTCACTTCTGGGGAGTCAGGGACTGTAGTGGAGGTGTCAGGGGCTGTAGGCTGTAGTGGGGGTGTCAGGGGCTGTAGAGGGAGTTCAGGGGTTGTAGTGGGGGGGTTCAGGGAGTGACGTTTATAGCACTGTACAGTACAGTAATCCACTTACAGTTAGGCAGCAACTATGGGCTGGCGTGCATGGCTGGCAGGTAACTCTGAGCTGGCAAGCATGGCTGGCGGGCAACTCTGGGCTGGCTGGCATGCATGGCTGGTGGGTAACTCTGCACTGGCTGGCGTGCATGGCTGGCTGGCATTTCTGGGCTGGTTGGTGTGCATAGCTGGTGGGCAACTCTGGGCTGGCTGGCAGGACTTTGCCTCTTCACTTGTGGCCACTTTACTGGGACAACTCCAGACGGCAGCTCCACCTCTTCCATGCCAGACTGCAGCTGCATGGGAGGAATTGTCTGTACTTTGTGAGACACTTTACGTATACTCTCGAGTATGTCCGTGCTAGAGAGTTTACATAAAGTGAGTGTACTTAAACTGTATTTGATTATAATGAAGCTATGTTTATTCTTTATTATGTGCTGATCATGAACTGACAAGAGTAGATGCACTGATCCAATTATGATTCACCTTCAACTCCCCTAAACGGAACCCCCCCATTCACTGGTAGAGGAAACTGTCATACATTTTCATATGTGACCCTACTACAGGGCTATTTTTTCAGGTACATTTTTTCAGGTATTTCCCAATGTTCTGCCCTGGTTTATGTTCTAAGTTATATTGCTCAACCACATCAGTACTGGACATGAAAACCCCCTTCCTGTCCAGGCCATTTTTCAGCTTTCAGCAATATCGCACTTTGAATGACAATTACTCAGTCATGCAACATTGTACCCATATGAAATGTGCGTCCTTTTTTCACACAAATAGAGCTTTCTTTTGGTGGTATTTAATCACCAGGGTTTTTTTTTATTTTTTGTGCTATAAATAAAAAAAAATGAAAATTTTGTGAAAAAATGCCCTTTTCTTTGTTTCTGTCATAAAATTTAGCAAATGAGTAATTTTTATTTGTAAATTTTAGCCAAAATTTATACTGCTGCATATCTTTGGTAAAAATAACCCAAATAAGTGTATATTATTTGGTCCTTGTGTAAGTTATAGAGTCTACAAGCTATGGTGCCAATCGTTGAAAATTGATCACACCTGATCACACCTGATATACTGAGACCCTAACAATCCAGGAAAGTACAAATACCCCTCCCCCCCCATGACCCCTTTTTGGAAAGTAGACATTCCAAGGTATTTAGTAAGAGGCCTGTTGAATTTTTTGAAGTTGTACTTTTTTCCCACAATTCTTTGCAAAACGAAGATTTTATTTTCTTTTTTTTTTCCACAAAATTGTCATTGTAACAGGTTATTTCTCATACACAGCATATGCATACCACAAATTACACACCAAAACACATTCTACTACGCCTCCTGAGCATAGCAATATCACATGTCTGAGACTTTTTCACAGCCTAGCCACATACAGAAGCTCAACATGCAGGGAGCACCGTTAGGTATTCTAGGGACATAAATTACACATCTAATGTCATGACGACCTATCACAATTTTGAAGGCCCCGGAGCACCAGGACAATGGAATTGCCCACAAAATTACCCCATTCTGGAAAGCAAACACCCCAACGAATAATCTATGAGGCATAATCAGTCTTTTTAACGGTTCATTTTTTTCCAGAAGTTTTTGGAAAATGTGGGGAAAAAATGAAAAAGCATTTTTTTTACACAAAGTTGTCCATTTATAAGATATTTCCAACACATAGCAGGTACATAGCAAAAATGGCACCCCAAAATACATTCTGCTATTCCACTTGAGCATAGTGATACCACATGTGTGAGACTTTTACATAGCCTGACCACATACAGAGGCCCAACATTGAACTAGCACTTTCAGGCGTTCTACAAGCATAAATTACACATGTAATTTCTCAATCCCCTATTACACTTTTGAAGGTCCTTGAGCACCAGGACAATGGAATTGCCCACAAAATGACCCCATTTTGGAAAGAAAACACCCCAACATATAATCTATGAGGCATAATGAGTCTTTTGAACGTGTCACTTTTTTCCAGAAGTTTTTGGAAAATGTGGAAAAAAATGAAAATGCATTTTTTTTACACAAAGTTGTCCATTTATATGATATTTCGAACACATAGCATGTACATAGCAAAAATGACACCCCAAAATATATTCTACTACTCCCCCCGAGTATGGCAATACCACATGTGTAAGACTTTTACACAGTCTGGCCACATACAGAGACCCAACATTGAACTAGCACCTTCAGGCGTTCTACAAGCATAAATTACACATCTCATTTCTCAACCACCTACCTATGTCCTGGAGCACCAGGACAATGGAATGGAAAATGTGGGGAAAAAATGAAAACACTTTTATTTTTACACAAAGTTGTCCATTTATATGATATTTCCAACACATAGCATGTACCTAGCAAAAATGACACCCCAAAATACATTCTACTACTCCCCCTGAGTATGGGGATACCACATGTGTAAGACTTTCCACCACATACAGAGGCCCAACATTAAACTAGCACCTTCAGGCGTTCTACGAGCATAAATTACACATCTCCTTTCTCAACCACCTCCCTATTACACTTTTGAAGGTCCTGGAGCACCAGGACAATGGAATTTCCCACAAAGTGACCCCATTTTGGAAAGCAAACACCCCAACGTATAATCTATGAGCCATAATGAGTCTTTTGAACATGTCATTTTTTTCCAGTAGTTTTTGGAAAAGGTGGGAAAAAAATGAAAACGCTTTTATTTTTACACAAAGTTGTCCATTTATATGATATTTCCAACACATAGCATGTACATAGCAAAAATGACACCCCAAAATACATTCTGCTACTCCTCCTGAGTATGGCGATACCAAATGTGTGAGACTTTTACAGGTGATGTTTACTCATAGGTGTGATGGTCACTGACAGATGATTGGCGATGCTCACTGATGGGTGACTGGTGACTGGCGGTGGTCACTGATGGGTGTCTGGTGGTGGTCACTGATGGGTGATGGGTAACTGGCGGTGGTCACTGATGGGTGACTGGCAGTGGTCACTGATGGGTGATGGGTGACGGGTGACTGGCGGTGGTCACTGATAGGTGATGGGTGACTGGCGGTGGTCACTGATGGGTGATGGGTGACTGGCGGTGGTCACTGATGGGTGATGGGTGACTGCTGGTGGTCACTGATGGGTGACGGTTAACTGGTGGTGGTCACTGATGGGTGAGGGGTGACTGGTTGAGGTCACTGATGGGTGACGGGTGACTGGCGGTGATCACTGATAGGTGATGGGTGACTGGTGGTGGTCACTGATGGGTGCCGGGTGTCTGGTGGTGGTCACTGATGGGTGATGGGTGTCTGGTGGTTGTCACTGATGGGTGACTGGTGGTGGTCACTGATGGGTGACTTGCGGTGGTCACTGATGGGTGCCGCATGTCTGGCGGTGGTCACTGATGGGTGACAGGTGTCTGGCGGTGGTCACTGATGGGTGACCGGTGTCTGGCGGTGATCACTAATGCGTGACGGGTGACTGACGGTGGTCACTGATGGGTGATGGGTGACTGGCGGTGGTTACTGATGGGTGACGGGTGTCTGGCGGTGGTCACTGATGGGTGACTAAAAACGCATATTACAGCGCACACATGATACATACTCCTACCAGGCTGTTTAAAAGCATCTAAACGTATATAGCAAAAAATGCAAAAATACGGGGGTTTGGTCACACTAAATGGCCATGAAGTGCTTAAGCCCACTGACTTCTGCAAAGTACACCGTTTTACCAGTGGGTTCCTACACTAACCTTAGAGTGAATGCTCCTATCTCAAACCATGGAAGCCAACGCCTCTCTTTATGGGAGACCAGAGGACACATCCCATGGATCAGGTGGACACTGATTGGGGGTAATTAAGGAGGATGGGGTTCTCCAGCCCAAAAGGTCTGGTCAGGACCTCTCAGCATACAAAAAAATAAATATTTGGGGGAACACCCTACTAAACGCAAACTGATGGGTGACTGGCGGTGGTCACTGATGGGTGACAGGAGTCTGGTGTTGGTCACTGATGGGTGACTGGTCACAGTCACTGATGGGTGATGGGTGACTGGCGGTGGTCACTGATGGGTGACGGGCGACAGGCCACGGGTGACTGGAGGCGGTCACTGATGGGTGATGGGCCAAGGTCAGTGACTGGTGACAGGCCATGGTCAGTGATGGGTGACAGGTGACAGGCCACGGTCAGTGATGGGTGACAGGCCACAGTCACTGATGTGTGGCGGTTGACACACCACGGTAACTGATGGGTGACAGGTGACATGCCACGGTCACTGATGGGTGTCGGGTGACATGCCACGGTAACTGATTGGTGACGGGTGACAGGCCACAGTCACAGATGGGTGACAGGTGACAGGGCACAGTCACTGATGGGTGACAGGCCACGGTCACTGACGGGTGATGGGTGACAGGTGCACTTTATGATGGCAGTCTGATGACAGTTACACTTTATGATGACAGGTACATTTTATGGGGGCAGATGTGGTGACTGTTGGGTGACAGCTGCATGGGGGGCAGGAGTGAAGTGACAGGGTGTGTGTTTGGTGTTTTACAGATCAGTAACTCACTGATCCTAGTTCTTCTCTCCTCACACTGGAAACTGTGTGAGGAGGGAAGAGCTGGTAACAGTGAGTTACTGCTCTGTTTACAGTGCATGTGATCGGCTGTGAAGTAGATCACAGCCGATCACAAAGTAACAGCCGCCGACCGGCGGCTGATACCAGTGCCGGTGACAGGCAGTGTTCCCTGGGAACACGCTGCCAACACAGCGCACTTGCAGCACGTTCCTGATCGCGTGCATGCACAGTGCGAATGGGGGAAAGTGCCATTTGTGATCAACCATGACTTCATCACGGCCGATCACATGGTAAACAGCCATGACCAATGGCTGTTCACCCCCGTTGGTGGCGCGGTGTGTCCTGGGGACACGCCACCACTGACAGAGCCGGGATGCACACGCACGATCGTGTGCAATGCCGGCTTGAAGGGGCGATGTCATATGACGTCGTCCCAGAACGAGAGCTGTACTGCTCCGCCGTCATTTGACGGTGGGCGAACGGTAAGTGGTGAAAGTGTTACTAAATCCAGGACCCTACATTTACTATATTTGGTCTCTCCCAGTACACTGAACATGAAAATGCAATAGTTTTAGTAAATATAAACTGCTAAACACCTTTTTTCATCACCACTTAGAACAGTCTTGTGACTTCTATAAGTGTCTGGTTAAAGCTTGTAGAAGGAGTTTTCATTTTGCTCTGGCTGTCCTATCGGGCTGCAGGGCCCCTGACAGTGCTGATTGGCCCAGTGCTGATCACACTCTCCAAAGAAAAAAAAAACTCTAGCAATATACACCAAACTGAGCATGTGCAGCTTGTCACCTAGCCTCTGTTCTATCAGGGGCTGGTTTGAGGCCTGTTGAAGAGGGGGAGGATCAGAGAAGACATGGTCAAACAGCCTTTTTACTCAGTGCAGAAGATTGACCCCTTAGGTTCCACTATGAGTATAACAAACATGCTTTACTGCGTACACAGACTGATTTTACTGTTGTGGGTTTAGTAACACTTTAACTATGTACTGCAACCTTAAAATGGATCTGGCCATGTCTGTGAGAAGATCAGTGGCAGCCCGTCCATTAGGGGTGCAGGGGGGCCACCCCCCAATCCATGCGCCCAGCACCTAATCTCCATGCAGGATGCTGGATTTCAATGTTTTTTTTTTTTTGAAGCACACGATTAGAGCTGGAGGCTCTAATTGGCTTCAAAAGGGGGGGGGGCCCACTTGTGTGAAATTATTGAATTATTATTTGCTAATATATTCCTGCTTCTTCTCCTGGACAATCGGGTCTCAGTACCCGCCACCTGTTCCGCCGGGCAAAAAGCAACGGGCCGGCAGCAACAGGCTCTTCTAGGAGCCCTACCTCAGATTCAGCAGTGTTCCACCACCTCATCCTCCTCCCCCCACTTCTACCGCAGTATAAAGTAAGGCCATGGATCATGTGGGCGTGGGTAGTGAGAGTGGATTGCCGCTTTGATTGATTGAGAGCCATGGGGGGGTCGTTATGCGAGTGAGGGGGCCAGGTCTGTTTGTGCCCCCCCCCAAACATTGACAACCAGCCACCACAGGAGAAGATACAAGCTCTTTCAAGAATGGGGGGGGGAATTGTCTGGTTGAAAGAAATGCATTTTTTAGATGTCTGCACTCCTAAGGTTGTTCTCCAAAAAGTACCTGACTTGGGCCCTTAGTAACTCTCCAAAACTAAGTCACGTGGTTTAGTGGTGGGGCTGTATAGATATGTTTCTTTCAAATTAGATGGCGAGTTTAGAAAAACAGAGGGCAGTTTTTCTTTTTGTAAAGGAAAAATTGGGTAAACCATAACCTTAGCAAATTTGTACTGTCCCAGGTTAAATAAAATAACTGCCAAAGGCATGATAAAATAATTACCCAGCTGAAGACACTGTGTTCTCTGTGGAGTGTGCAAAATAAATATGTGTGTGACTGTACTTTAACCACTTCAATACTATGCACTTAGAACACTTTACTACCCGACCAATTTTCAGTTTTCAGTGCTGTTGCGCTTTGAATGACAATTGCGCTGTCGTGCGACGCTGTACCCAAGCAAAGTTTTTATCATTTTGTTCCCACAAATAGAGCTTTCTTTTGGTGGTATTTGATCACCCCTGCGGTTTTTATTTTTTGCGCTACAAATAAAAAAAGACCGAAAATTTTGAAAAAAAAAAAAAAAATTCTCTATTTTTGTCACAAAACTTTGTAAATAAGTACATTTTCTCCATCACTGGTGGGCACTGATGAGGCTACACTGATGGGCACTGATGTGGCAGTACTGATTGGCACTGATGAGGTGGCACTGATGAGGTGGCACTGATGATGAGGCACTTATATGCAGCGATGATGAGCACTGTTAGGCGGCACTGATAAGCAGCACTGACGGGTACTGAGAGGTGACACTGATATACAGCACTGATGGGCACTGATATGCAGCACTGACGGACACTGCTAAGCGGCACTGATGGGCACTAATAGACAGCATTGATTGGCACTCATAGGCGGCACTGGGCACTGATAGGTGGCACTGATGGGCACTGGTAGGTGGCAATGGTGGGCACTGATATGTGGCACTGGTATGCATTGATAGGGGCACTGGTGGGCACTGATAGGGGCACTGGTGGGCATATACATTGATAGGGGCTCATTCCCTGGTGGTCTAGGGTGGCATCTGAACGTGGCACTGAGTGAAGGTGGCACTGAGCAGTATGTCACTTACCTGGTGGTCTAGGGGGGTCTCCCTGGTGGTCCAGATCGGCTCCCTGGTGGTCCCTGGTCGGCTCCCTGGTGGTCCTGGGTGGGCACATCCCTGGTGGTCCCTGGGCAGGCTCCCTGGTGGTCTAGGGTGGCGATCCGAGGAGGGAGGGCTGTGCTAATAAATCATCAGCCATCAATCATAAACCCTCCCTGTCAGGGATGCAGCCGATCGGCGCTCCCCTCATCAGGTCTGCAGACCTGAGTACAGGAAAGCCAATAAACGTGTATTACACTGTGACCAGCCGTGATTGGTCACGGCTGGTCACATGGCAAAGTGCTTCGGATCGAAGCACTTTACCGAGATCGGCATTGCGGGGGTCAGACTGACCTCCCACACCACAGATGCCGCGATGCGTGCCCCCCCCCCCCCGGGTGCACGGCGGCTTGTTATCCTGAGGACGTCATATGACGTCCAGTCAGGATAACTGAGCCACTTCCCGGCCGTCATTTTGCATACGGCGGTCGGGAAGTGGTTAAATGTGTTAAAATTTCTAAAACCAGAAGGGTATATAAATAACACTGTGTAACAATGTATCTAAAAAATATCCACTTTCAAAAATATTGTGTTCAAAAAATTATACTGCTCAGTTCAAAAAGAGTCCAGCTCTTAAAGTGAAGCTCCACCCAAAGGGGGAAATTCCACTTTAAGTACTCCTCCCCTGCCACATTTGACATGTAATTTTTTTGAGGGGGGGCAGGTACCTAGTTTATCCTAGAAGAAGTTCTCCTCTTCCCCTCCCTTCCTGCAGTTTTCAGGCACACGTCACAGCTGGGTGGCCACAGTTGAAATGTCAGGGGCTGGCGAGAGAGTCCGTGGGAAGGGATGGCTCAGGTGAGCACATTGCTGCATCCTGGGACAGATGAGTGCATGTCTATTAAAAGTCAGCAGCTACAGTTTTTTTAGTTATTGACTTGACTTTTAATAAACACAAAAACAACTAGAGCTCCTCCTTTTTGTCCACCTTGTGCGATGTGTGTAAAACTTTTTGAAATAAAATAAAATAAAATTGTAAATCCTCTTTGTTCAAAATGCGTAAAACAATCCACTATTGATGAAAAAACTATAATACGTGCACTCACATTGCGCATGTTAAGCCATCTGCTCTAGACATTAACACATGCTGCAGGTTAAGGCAAACTCAGTGTGGGGAACATCACTCAGAGAATAGTTCTGCCTAACATGTTTCGACTTATGTTTTTTGAGAGGTAGAATGAGTGTCCATTTACCCGCACAAGCATTTTATACCATCCAACAACCTTTTTTTTTACATAACACATTAACTTTATGAAAATAAAACATTTTGGCACTTCTGTTTAAACTCAGATCACTCTAAAAGAATGTACAATCTGTTATCTAGTAAATATACATTACTTACTTTTTATCCGCAAATCTAAACTCTAAGCGACACTCTAATCTATTGAAATTAAAATATCAAATATAAAACAGATCATTTTGTTTCACATCATATTACACATATAGATGTCCAACTATTGCAATAAAAAATATTGTAAAACGTTGATAACATGAACTATAATAATATAATAAAAAAAAATATAAAAAAGCTAAAAAAGAGTCCCCTCTCACGGACCCCTCTATTCATAGAATCATTTAAACCAAATCTAATTCTCCTCTTTATGGAAAATGATAATGATATCATTCTGTACTAAGGGAGGGTCATACATCCTATACCATATAGGGCACATTTATTGTGCACAGTTCTAAAATAAAATGCCATTTGGAAGGAGAAGAAATTGGTTTGTTAGACTGTATTGCTCCAGACTAACACATCTCCTCCTTTCCCTTAAGAAGTAGTTTGACTTGAAACAATAAGAACATTACATAAAATTGATCAAAGTATTAGGGAACAGGCTTGGGAAAACTATCCGCATCAGCTTTGCATAAGATACAACTCTAAATATCTGTCAGAGCTTGGGGTTTCTGGGGTGATAACACACATAAAAAAGATAAAACTGAAATTGAAGTACTTAAAGTGGTTGTATCCCCAGGGAACAAAAAAAACCTGCAAGACAAAGGCATAATGAGCTAGAATGCGGTGCTCATTATGAAAGCTCATTATGAAATACTCAATACTCACCTTAGAACAAAGATCCATCAGGACTGCTCAGTCTCCTCTGAGGGGGTGGACATCTTTCCTCAGATGTTGCTTGCCTTTACGTGGCCCCGGCGCTGAGTGTGGCCAGAGCCACGAGACGTCACTTCCTGCGCATGCGAGCAGGAGCCCGACTTTCCGGCAACATTTCCGGCAAGCTCCGGCGCTATGTGCTAGGCCTTCACTGCGCATGCGCTGCTGACTTCAGCACATGCTTGCAGAGGGAATATCTACTAAACCATACAGGTTTAGAAGATATTCATTTTACCTACAGGTAAGCCTTATTGTAGGCTCACCTGTAGATAAAAAACACATTGGAGGGGATACAACAGCTTTAATGATTTGAATATATACCCAATTAAACAATCTTTGGATCTAACAGCTACATGGTTGAAAACTATAAACAATCTGAACTCTTCTCCTTTTCCTTAAACTCCAAAGCAATTACACTTGGCACCCCCCCCCCCCCCCGCCTTCAATTGAAATTGCAAATTACACACAATTACACACAATTATCATGTTTATCCCCAAGGATAGAAATGTCCCGCTGCTTTGCAAGAGCTAAAGAACAAAATTCTGGCCTTACATATTTAACCTCTATCACCCTATTTAACCTAGACCAAGTAGCTTTCTTCCAGGGTGGAGGAGCTAGACACGACTCCTTCAGATCTATTTTAATCACACACATTTGTAAAAAATACCTCTGCTTCTCCTCTCTCTTGATGCCAAAAATGCTTTTGACTAGTTGCTCTTGCTTATCCACGCAGGGGGGATCAATAAAGAAAATAGCTCCTCATGGTGTATTAACGTTTAAAACAATTTATTCCATACTTACAAAATACATTAAAATCCTTACAGGTAACAATAGGAATATAGCATCCCAGAGTGTTCATAAACGGCCCTTTCAATAGGAGGTTATGCACGCTAGTTACAGTCCATGGCGTGTGCCAACCTCGGGACCTCTGGTGACGTTCAGAGAAGTGTAGCTTGACGCTTTTTATCAAAAAGTGTGACATTATCAAATACAATCTCATATAAATGCTAGTCATCTGCACTCCTCCCTTAGTCTATCCCATTGGTTAATAGAACAGACCTTCAGAAAGTGTTTCCCTGCACTTCCTGTTTATGTTATGCCATACTGCTGACATCACTAGGATTAAACTGGGCCACATGGATTGTAAAATGGCCACTTTTGCTAATGGTGTCTTACATTACATTCGCAGCCCTGACTTATCCTTGCCAATAATTCTGCAGGAGTTTAAAAAATATAGTCTTCTTTTCAATAATATCAAATATGCATCTAAATCAGAGTCACTGATCATTGGGCCCTGTCCCTCTAAGGTAGCTTATGTTCACAGTTTTCATTCACCTGGAAAGATTATACACTCCACTATTTGGGCTTACATTTAGCAACCCAGCACCTATACAATCATAATTATCAATACATATACAACCATATAATGGAGGACTTTACTGAAGTGTGATTGTCATAAATAATCATGTTTGGGCTTTAGTGACATTAATAAAATGAATATCCTGACATGAGCGAGTGTTTTAAATGCTGGAGTAACTTATGCCTGCAGGTTTTATCAGAACTTTAACCTGTAAGTTTATAGCCATAGGGTCACATAAAAAGGCTAGAATACCTGCTGGATGCAAGGGCTCCGTGAATTTTCATAAATATTATGACAACTCTATACTTAGCAGAACCTTAGGTGTGGTGTACAGTAAATCTCAGAAAACATAGTTGAAGGTGGAAAAGGTTCTTACAGACAAGGAACTCAGCTTTGGGTAGACACATTTCATAGAAGTCTGGAATCTATGGCCACCCCTATAACCATGAAAACGTACAAAATCTGGGACAATGTGTGGTGCAAGCAAAACTGGGAGAAGAACTCCCTATTATGTCCATTAGGCTAACCCAGAGTTTTCACCAGGCCTGCATGCAGATGACACATTAAAATACTGGATGGAGGTTTCATTATGTTTATACTACATCAAGAAGAGTCATACAATTCTTAAACTCACTACCTTGAGAAACTACTGGGGCCCTATAACCCAAGATCATTGGAGGTCATTATGTAATTGCTAATTGATAGATGGTTAAGGGACTGAGAGAGTATGAGTAGATGAGACTTTCAGGCTTCATCCTTCTACTGAGGGTGTGGATTAGCTCCAGGAACCTTATGTCCTATATGGTGGACATGCACAGCTATACAATCCTACCAGGAATAGATAATTACTCTTATATCTCAAACTACTAGTGTTACCCTCCCACTAGATCTCTGGGTGCTCATGATGCATAATATACCCATGTCAGCTCTTAAATACAAAACAAGTCATTAATGGTCCATCTATTAAATGTGGTTGACAGACTGATCCCAAGCTATGCCTAGCAGTGGAATGGACACTGTGAGTTGATCGAATCTATCTTATGGAAGATTTCACTGCAAAAAACAACTTTGACCTTATTTTTACATCAGCTTGATTATATTGATATGTTCAGGTGGTGATTATTTTCATGTTTGTATACAGTAGGCATGAAACCACTGTAGATATTTAACCAATAATATTATAGCATGGAAACAGAATGCATTCTATCTCATGTGTTAATCCATGACATAGTAGGTTGCTTCTTCAAACATGTATACAGTAGGTTGCTTCTTCAGAGGCTTTGTGTGATTTTTTTTTTTAAATATAGAAAATGTTCATATCTGTTTATTAAACAAAAAAGGTGTTCTGGGGCCAGAAGTGTGACATCATAAAATACTTCTTGAGGACCAGGGACAGGAAACAAAATACATTTTTTTTATAGTTTTATTATAGTCTTGCTACAAATAATACTTGGAAATTTTAAATATAAAAATGATATACCATGAAACAAACAAAAACTGGGAAGGCTAAGGTTATGATATTTGTTGTTTGTAATAAACAATAAGACCCCTTTCACACTGAGAAGTATTTCAGCCACTTTAGAAGCTAAAAATAGAGCCTGTAAAGCACCTGAAAAACTTCCCCCTGCCCTTTGAAATGAATGGCCAGTACTTCCAAAGCAGCTGAACACCGATTCGGAAGTGCCGCGCAGCAAGCGCTTCTAACCCCTTGTTAACCCCTTCTTTGGGGTTAAAAGCACCCCGCTGCCACCTGAATAGTGGCACCAAAGCACCGCTAAAACTAGCAGTGCTTTACTGCTACCGCCCCCACCACCCCAGTGTGAAAGCAGCTTTAAGGTCCAAGACTTCAATAACAATTATCCATTTAAGTATAGTATCGCGTTCAGGTATACTCTAGCCCTTTTTGCTGGTCTTTCCTTCTGGTTACAACTGCACATTATGAAACTAAAATGTAATATTTAAACTTGCCAGTAAATCACCTACCTATAAATCTGTGATATAAATCTGCGGTAAAGGCAAAGTAGTACCTGAGATACATGACAGTAAGGATGACAAGGGCTGTAAATTTAAAGAGAGACTTCATTTAAATAGCTAAACATTTTAAAATAGAAGACACCAAGTATTTAAATAAGATAAATGATACAATTCAGGGTGATTTCTGTGCTCAAAGTTTAACGAGCAAAATTCATCAATAAGAGGCAATTGGATAGGCACAGTAAACCAAGAGAACTTGCATAGCATTATTCATGAATTCAAATGTGCATTGTTTTTCAGTGCAGGGATGCACACGTGCCTAATGAATAAACCCTAAATGTACCTTGCTAACCTTGCTTACCTAACTAGGCAAAGTAAAAACACTAACTTAGATATCCAAAAAATACTACTTTTGCTTCTTCTTTTCATGTGATAACACTGAAGAAATGACACTTTACTACAATGTAAAGAAGTGAGTGTACACCTTGTATAACAGTGTAAATTTGATGTCCCCTCAAAATAATTCAACACGCAGCCATTAACGTCTAAACCGCTGGCAACAAAAGTGAGTACACCCCTAAGTGAAAATGTTCAAATTGGACCCAATTAACCATTTTCTCTCCCCAGTGTCACGTGACTCATTAGTGTTACAAGGTCTCAGGTGTGAATGGGGAGCAGGTGTGTTAAATTTGGTGTTATCCCTCTCACTCTCTCATACTGGTCACTGGAAGGTCAACATGGCACTTCATTGCTCTACATACAGTTAAGTTGGCCTATGCTATAAGAAGAATGGCAAGACCCTGAAACTGAGCTTCAACATGGTGGCCAAGACCATACAGTGGTTTAACAGGACCGGTTCTACTCAGAACAGGCATCGCCATGGTCAACCAAAGAAGTGAAGTGCACATGCTCAGCGTCATATCCAGAGCTCGTCTTTGGGAAATAGACGTATGAGTGCTGCCAGCATTGCTGAAGAGGTTGAAGGGGTGGGGGGTCAGCCTGCAAGTGCTCAGACCATACACCACACACTGCATCAAATTGGTCTTCCCAGAAGGAAGCCTTTAAAGATGATGCACAAGAAATCCCGCAAACAGTTTGCTGAAGACAAGCAGACTAAGGACATGGATTACTGGAACCATGTCCTGTGGTCTGATGAGACCAAGATAAACTTATATGGTTCAGATGGTGTCAAGCGTGTGTGGCGGCAACCAGGTGAGAAGTACAAAGACAAGTGTGTCTTGCCTACAGTCAAGCATGTTGGTGGGAGTGTCATGATCTGGGGCTTCATGAGTGCTGCCAGCACTGGGGAGCTATAGCTCATTGAGGGAACCATGAATGCCAACATGTACTGTGACATACTGAAGCAGAGCATGGTCCCCTCCCTTTGGTGACTGGGCCGAATGGCATTATTCCAACATGATAACGACCCCAAATGCACCTCCAAGATGACCATTGCCTTGCTAAAGAAGCTGAGGGTAAAGGTGATGGACTGCCCAAGCATGTCTCCAGACCTAAACCCTATTGAACATCGGTGGGGCATCCTCAAATGGAAGGTGGAGGAGTGCAAGGTCTCTAACATCCACCAGCTCCGTGATGTCATCATGGAAGGGTGGAAGAGGACTCCAGTGGCAATCTGTGAAACTCTGGTGAACTCCATGCCCAAGAGCCTTAAGGCAGTGCTGGAAAACAATGGAGGCCACACAAAATATTGGCACTTTGGTCCCAGTTTGGACATTTTCACTTAGGGGTGTACTCACTTTTGTTGCCAGCGGTTTAGACATTAATGGCTGTGTGTTGAGTTATTTTGAGGGGACAGCAAATGTTATGTTATACAAGCATTAGCTACTTTACATTGTAGCAAAGTGTAATTTCTTCAGTGTTGTCACAGGAAAATATATAATAAAATATTTGTGAGATATTGTATATAGTACACATATATATATTGTGGGGGGTTAGCTCAATGGGGATCTCCTTCCCTGGGAAAAAGGAAGTCCAAACGGCAGGTTTTCTTAAAAGCTGACTTGTAGCCAGTTTTATTTTAAAATGTTGCCTGAAAATCAATCAAACAAAACAGAAAATAAATCCTTGCTATCCAGCCCCATACTAAACAATTCCAGTTTTCCTGACTGAGCAGATGGGCTTCTCCTAGTCACCCACAAAATCAAAACAATGCAAACCTTTTGTTTCAGTCATAAAGCAAACTTCAGTACATCAGCTCTGCCAAGCTTGATGGCTAATGAGTCCCAGGCCAGAGCAAATCTTTGCTCTACTCCTGCTTATTTATACCACCTGTTGGTGGAACAAGTGTACCACAAAATCTGGCCGGGAACCAAGCCTGCTAAGGTGGCCGGTAATACCTGGATCGAATTTTGCCTTGGTTCACTGAAAATGAACACATGCGAGGTAAAACATAACGTCCATCTATCACCTCTCCTTTCATAATGTCACATACACCCTCTCTGCTCAAGCCCCTGTTGCTGAGCATCTGTCCCAACCAGACAATGGACACGGAAAGGGCATCTGCATTATCCTGGCGTTTCCCAGGTCTATGCTCCACTGTGAACTTGAATGCTTGCAGAGCAAGGAACCACCTTGTCTCATGACTGTTTTTCTCCTTGTTATCACACATCCATTTCAGAGGGGCAAGGTCAGTGACTAGTTTGAACGGTCTCCCCAACAGGTAATATTTCAGGGCCTCTAAGGCCCATTTGATAGCTAAACCTTCCTTCTCAACAATGGCATAGTTTTTCTCATGTCTGTTAAGCTTCCTGCTCAGGTAGACAACCGGGTGCACCTCACGGTCTCTGATTTGGGATAGCACCACCCCCAGTCCCACATCAGAGGTGTCTGTCTGTACGACAAACTCTTTTGTAAAATCTGGGGTCATGAGCACCGGTTGTGCACAAAGGGCTTGCTTCAACATTTGAAATGCCTTTTCTGCCTCAGGATTCTACTTAATCATGACCGACCCTCTACCCTTCGTCGGGTCTGTCAGTGGGGCTGCCATGGTGGTAAATTGGGTATAAAATGCCTGTAATACCCTGTAATCCCCAGAAATGAACAAATTTGCTTTTTATTTATAGGTTGGGGCCATTTTTGAACCGTCTCAATCTTATTGATCTGAGGCTTAATCAGCTCTCGGCCAATAATGTAGCCAAGGTATTTGGCCTCCTCCTACCTATGGCACACATTTTGGAGTTAGTAGTGAGTCCTGTTTTCCTAAGGGAATCTACTACTGCTTGCACCCAGGGCAAATGAGAAACCCAATCTGGACCATGGGTGACTACACATATATATAAAGTGCAGCGCAATAAAATTTTTAAGATAGTCCAAACAAAGTCCCCAATAAAGATAAAATCCACGGA
This sequence comes from Glandirana rugosa, assembly GCA_018402905.1. Lineage (NCBI taxonomy): Eukaryota > Metazoa > Chordata > Amphibia > Anura > Ranidae > Glandirana > Glandirana rugosa. The sequence continues at coordinate 122,932 of BLSH010094630.1, forward strand.
GAATCAATCAATACATTCATAAATGAAGGGAGAGAGGAAGGGGCTCCACAGGTGTGCAGATAACGTAAAATCCAAAACTTTCACCAAATGGCTAGCATGCTTGCTCACCTCCATATCAGACCCCTGAGCTAACAGTGGATCAAAAGCGCTTTGATAGTCAAGCTATCTCATTATCAGATCAATCAGCTCCCGATCTTCAATCCGCCTCCTGGTCTATACGCCTCTCAGCCATTCAGCAGCTCAAGCCCCAGGCAGGTATAAAATAAAGCTCCTGGGCGAGCGCATGCGTGGAAGCTCCGACATGGACGCCTGATCCAGAGCTTCGCAACGCCACCAGCCGAAAGAGCCCGCTCTGACTCTCTGAGCCCACAGAGACCGACACTAAGGGGTGATCTCGACCCCTGTACACCACGGCATCACCCTGTAGGGCAGGTCCGACAGCTAAGAAGGAGCTTTTCCCCCACGCGCGGTGGCTCCCTCTCCTGGGTGTACCAAGATGGCCGCCGCTCCGGCTCCCGCAGCAGGCCTCCATGAGGCTCACAGCATCTTCTCTCCGAGTGGAAACCTAGCATCGGAGCACAGGCAAGTGATCACTCCAGCCACCCTCAACTATACACCCACGGCACAAGCTAGCCTGATACAGATGGCCACTCCATCGCCCACCTCCACTGAATCCTTACTAGGCCGCATGCAGGGTGATCCCGGGCCTACTCCCCTGGGACAGGACATTCATATTTACCAGACCCCAGGCACACCTAATCAAAATATCTCCACTCCAGTAGATGAACTATACCAGAAATTTTCAATACTTCTGGAGCGGGGCCCAGTCAATACACTAGAGAAAATCACAGGAGAAATTAAAACAGACTTTCAGATGCTGGGTCTGAGAATGGAAGCGATTGAAAATAAATTGGATCGCACTGCAGCGGCTTCCAATCAAAATTCTGACCTTATTTCCACACTACAGGACCAGCTTGACACTGCCATGTCAAGGATTGATGATTTAGAAAACAGGTCCAGGAGGTATAATTTCAGAGTAAGAGGTCTTCCTGAAAATATCTCAGATATCACTGGAGCTATTCAGGAGCTGATTAATAACTTGATTCCCAACACCCCGGCCCACCGTCTGGAAATGGACAGGGCCCACAGAGCTCTTGGTCCCCCCAGGAAGGATGGCTCCCCAAGGGACATTATAGTAAAGCCCCATTTTTATGCCATCAAGGAGGGGGTCATGAAATACTCCCGAACAGCAGACAAGATTATTTGTAAAGGACATCAAGTGCAAATTTTTGCGGACCTTTCACCATCAACTATTCAACGCCGTAGAACCCTTAAACCACTCCTGAATGTTTTGTCACAAAAAGAGATCAAATACAAATGGTCTTTTCCCTTTGCAGTCAAATTCTCTCTTAAAGGACGGGAATATGCTTTCTCTTCTCTCCAGGAGGGAGAGAGACTGTTCCTTCACCTGAAACTTATTTCGCAGGAAGCAGACATGGAGGTTTCCAACGCTACTACAAGTTCCGCCAAAAGACTATCACCTACAAGTTCCAGAACGCCTCTATGGGAGAAAGCCAAACCGAAAAGAGTCAAGGACAATGGACTGACTTGATATCAAGACTCTACCTTAAGCCTTCAGGCTCATTCAAGTCCCCTCTATGGGTCAACGACTTTTCGTAGTCCAGGGCTCAGAAAGCCCTACTGGACCTTGGGGAATTTCCCCAATTTAAGTTCGGGAAGACCTTCCTATTTTCTGTTGTCAATTGCATTACTCTCTTAAGTTTTTGTTAGTGAATTGTGATTACCCTGAGCATATTTGGTGTGCTCCAGAATACTCTGAGAGGACCCCTCCTCTTTGGAAAATCTTCTCAGAGTCTCCTGCTGGGGTGTCAAGGGAGGAGTCATCCCTACCCAAAGATAGCTCTCTCCCCCCGCTTCGTAGTGTTGGGGTAGGAGATTATCCCTGCCAAAACGGGCCATAGAGGTCCTAAATATCTGCTGGATCATAACTCAGGGACCAGTTTGTAATTTATTTGTTAATATTTTCTTCTTCTTCACAGGGCTCTTTGACTGGGGGGCGGTTCCCATGTGCCTCCACCTGTTTCTTTGACACCCAATGGTTCTGAGAGACAGGAAGCCTGGCCCTTTTTGCCAGGCAAATTTTGATTTTGATGGGAAGACCAAGGAGTTGTTTTCCCTCCTGGGTCACTTTTCCCTTTGCTGGAGAACTATATTAATGTTATTACAGCTTAACCATAAAATCTTCTCATTTCTCTCTAAACCCCCCTCTTCTCCTTCTCCTACTCTCTTCTTATCACAGCAGTTCTTTATTCAGCTTATGTGCTCTCATATCTTTTTCTTCTTTCTCAGTGTTGCAGTCTGCTTGGTAGCTATTTCCGTCACCAGCTACAGGAACTCGGAATGTCAACTAGCTCGGTCATCTTTCGGAGTCGGAAGGGCTTCCCAGGGTTGGGTAAGTGACCACAGAGACAGACAACCTCTTTTTTACGACTTCAATGGCTGACCACAATCATCTTCCCCTCCGTATAGCTACGCACAATGTGCAAGGCATTAACTCACCAGTTAAACGCAGAAAGTTATGTGACCTATACAAGTCACTTAAATTTGATATCATTATGCTACAAGAAACTCATTTCCCGCTACAATATAATCCCAAGTTTTTACACTCCAACTTCACACAATTTTTTTTGGCCAACGCAGCCACTAAAACCAAAGGTGTGGCGATCTTTGTGTCCAATAAATGCAACTTCACATGGATCTCGGTTTATAGAGACCCTGGGGGACGGTTCATTCTAGTTAAGGGGTTAGCAGACGGTCAACTAGTTACGTTGATCTCATATTACACTCCAAATAAAGGACAAGCTAACTTCTTCCACCGCCTTATAGAAACTTTGTCCCCCTTGCTGGAAGGTACGGTCCACTTCGGAGGCGATTCTAACATGGCCTTCGACCAGAGCCTGGATAAGACGAGACCCATGGGAAGTCAATTGGTTCGGCCAACTAAAGCTAGTCTTCGCATAGCCAAACTGCTTCACTCCCATAACTTAGTTGATGTGTGGAGGGAAATTAATCCCTCAACAAGGGACTACACACACTTCTCGCATCCGCACAGTTCCTATGCTAGAATTGATCATCTATTTACCCCTGCTTACAATTTATCTAATATTATCTCCTCGCGCATCCATGACACAGTGCTTTCAGACCACGCATTGGTTTCCTTGTCCATCGGCACCCAGTTCAGAGTGTTTCACATGCCTTATTGGCGCCTGAACGAATCCAATCTATCAGACCCGATAAGAGCCATGGAAATTGGAAATCATTTAAAGGATTATTTCACACACAATACCACGGGAGACACCTCAGTGGAAATGGTTTGGGCGGCTCATAAAGCCTTCATCAGAGGCAAAATAATACAAATATCGTCCCAAATTAAAAAAGAAAGAAAAATGGATATAATTAGGCTAGAGAAGGCATTTGGTGCCATCAAGGCGGAACACAAAAAACACCCCTCTCCCACTCTGCTAGATCAATTAGACAGGGCTAGACTTGAGCTTAACTTAGCTCTAACATCGAAAGCCGAGAAAAGTATACGTTGGAGCAAAAACAAATTCTATACAATGGGTAACAAGATGGGCCCCCTCCTGGCGAAACAGCTATCTCCACGCATGACTAACCACTCCTTTCCTAAAATTAAGATAGGAGTTAATCCTCCTTCGTCGAATCCTGACAAGGTACTGGGAGCCTTTATTTCCTTCTATGAGAAACTTTATTCTCTGCCTACAACCGATAACTTGAACAGGATTAACGAGTTCCTTGATGACGTCCCGGTTCCGATTCTATCAGACACACACAGAAACATTATGGAGGCAGCAATCACTGAGGAAGAGGTTCGAGAGGTCATCAAGGGTCTCAAACAGAGATCGGCCCCAAGCCCAGATGGCCTATCGGCTCCGTACTATAAGGCTTTTACTGACATACTATCCCCCACTTAGCCCGCTTCTTTAATCACAAGATGAAAGGGGACCCTATTGAAACCCACTTAAACACTGCCTTTCTAACAGTTATTCCGAAGCCCGAGAAAAACCCGGAGTTGGTGGAAAATTATCGACCAATCTCACTTATAAATAATGACCTGAAAATTCTCACCAAGATCCTGGCCAACCGTTTAGCCTCTTTTATAAATAGCTACATCCATAAGGATCAAGTAGGATTTATACCGGGTAGGCAAGGACCGAATCAAATAAGAAGGGCGATTAATATTGTCAATATTCTACAATCTAAATGGCCGGGAGGCCCTAAACAAAAAGGCATGCTACTCTCCTTAGATTTAAGGAAAGCCTTTGACTCTGTTTCTTGGCCCTACTTATTCGCGATTCTAGAAAGATGGGGCTTTGGTGGGAATTTTCTAGGTATTGTACGGGCTCTTTACTCCAAACCGCAGGCCCTGATAAAACTTAGGGGCTTCTACTCCAAGCCATTCCCCATTAAAAGAGGAACCAGACAAGGATGCCCACTATCGCCACTCCTATTCGCAATTGCGATAGAGACCCTAGCCATTTCGATAAGAAATAACCCAGACATTAAGGGAATCATGTGCGGTCAACAGGAGCACAAATGTGGCCTGTTCGCAGATGATGTTCTTTTATTCATAACATCCCCTATAACCACTCTCCCTATTCTCCAGCGTCTATTAGAGGTCTTCCATAAAATTTCAGGTCTTCAGGTTAACTATAACAAGTCTCAGGCTCTGAATGTCTCATTGCATCCAGAAACCGTTCTTCTTTTAAAGAAGAACTTTCAGTTTGAATGGAGTGACACTTTTATTAGATACTTAGGAATTAACCTCACACCCAAATTTGAAACTCTCTATGCCCAAAATTACCCACACATGTTCCGCTATTAGAGTCTGACTTGCTTTCCTGGTCGAAACAGAATTTTTCCTGGTTAGGCAAAATAAACTCAATAAAAATTACCTTATTACCCAGGCTACTTTATCTCTTCCGTTCTCTTCCTATCCCAATACGTAAGGACCATCTAGCCTCGTTGCAAAGCAAAATTATCAAATTCATTTGGGGAAAGGCGGGGTACAGGATCTCACAAAAGTATCTTTATCACCATAGAAGTAAGGGGGGCCTAGGTGTACCACACCTCATTAAATATCTCTACGCGGCTAGATTAGCCCAAATGTCCTTAGTCTACACTAAATTTGAAAGACCTGATTGGGTGAGTATGGAGAGGCAGGCCATACCGAGGCATACACTGGACTTTGTTCTATGGTGTCCTCCTAAAAGTAGACCTCTGATCCTGGCCCCTACCCTCTCACATGCTCTGGCTTTGTGGGACAAATTAAGCCGACTCCCATCACTAGTGTCCCCAATCAAACCTTTAGCACATCTGTTCCATAATCCAATCTTCCCGCCGGGCATGAATATCAAAGCCTTCAAATGGTGGCTGGACAAAGGACTTTATCGCATAGGGCACTTTTATACTTCTTCGGGCCCGATTACTCTAAGTTTCTGTAAGAGCAAACTAGACTTACCTGATTCGGAAAGGTTCAGGTTCCATCAAATGTCTAATTTTCTACACAAGATCTGGACAGATAAACCTCTCCCCCCCAACTTTACTACCTATGAAAGGTGGTGTGGTCAGCCTATTGAACAAAGGGGTGGTATCTCGGTCATTTACGGGGCGCTTACCCAACCTGTGGAGAAATCCGCCTTCATGAAAGATTGGGAAATGGATCTCAACTTTAAATGGGAGCTAGAGAAATGGCACACAGCATTCTTTAAATCATTCAGGGGGGTCCTAAATACAACTATATCCGAAGCCAGTATTAAGGTAATCTCAAGATGGTATCTCACTCCGGTAAGGTTATCAAAAATGTATCCTTCGGCGACTCCACTGTGCTTCAGGGGATGTCAGTTGACAGGTAACATGACACATATTTGGTGGGAATGTCCCAGAATAAGACCCTTCTGGTCTAAAATATTCTCACTAATCAAAAAGGTCACAGATATTCAACTTCCGAGATCCCCTACCATTGCCTTGTTAAATGATCATATTCCCAGGATTCCCAAGCCAGCCCGCAAATTGATCCACCACATTTTCTTAGCAGCCAAAATAACCATCGCTGGGGCATGGAAACAACAGAATGTCTCCCTGAGATCGGCTATACGGAAAATTTCTTGGCTTATGGCTCAAGAGAAAATGGCCAATTCTATTTCCAACAATAAACAACATTTCGAGGCGGTTTGGGAACCCTGGGCAATATTTAGGGGTATTTCCTTAGGCCCAGGCATTTAGGCTATTCAACTATTTGGAAAGAGAATACCAGGTCAGTCGCGACACTTCCTTTCTCCCTTCTTAAGAATCAGTCTTAAATTATTCAGTTTCTTCCGTTCTAAGTCATCTCTCTATCTCGCTCTCCCCTTCTTTTCTTCTTTTCTCTTTCTATTTACAATACCTCCTCCCTATATCCTCACTCCCTTAACATACTATTCCCTGTAGGAATTGGGCAGGAAACATAGATGACCTCATTTTCTGAGGTTCTTTTAACAGGACTCATTAAGGAGTTTTTGCGGGAGTACGTTCTTCCAGTTCAAAGAAGATAAGTCAGGCTTCTTTGCCTCTAGGGGGGGGTTCCCTGGTCCTCTGGCACAGCGAGTTCCCTTATGGGGTGCTGGGTTCCTGGGAAGCCCCCTCTCTCTCTAACTCACGCTTAGTTTCCCAGTCTCAAATGGGGAAGCTACTTCTTAGCCAACGACTAGCCTCAAAGGATTTCCTGTCTAGGCACTATTGGGTTTCAGTTTCTTCCTTTCGACCTAAAATATTTGTGAATGTTACTTATGAGCTTATGTTTAAATGTTTATATAACCTCATTAATATTTTTGCAATATAAAGAGGAAAATTCCGCCCTCTTCCCTCATCACAGCTAGCTTGTGCTGGGGTGATTGAAGAAATGTCCTAGCACTCCTCTTTACATGTTAATTTGCCTGTTGATGGGTATGCTATCTATTAAATAGACCACCATTATATATATGCGTTGTACAATCTATGGCATAAGCTGTCAAGTGATGGTCTTCAGATTTACTGTTCAATAAGCAAAGACAATGTATACTTTATTTCTTGTATATGTTAAAACTTAATAAATACATTGAAATGAAAATAAAGCTCCTGATCTCCAATCCAATCCACCTCCTGGTCCATACACCTCTCAACCTTGCAGCATCTCAGGCCCCAGGACAGTGAATGATAAAAAGGAACATCTAAGAGCTCTCAGTTTAAAACACCAGAGATTTAATAAAGATATATTGCACTTACATGTAAACGGTAAAAAATCAGCATGAGCAACAGAGACTTCACATGCATCAGCGGTCCTGTGAACAGCAAAGGGTGACGCTCGTCCTGACACCTCCTCCGTACGCGTTACGTCATTACGCTTATTCTTCAGCGGGGTGGGGCCAAGACAGTGTCACCCGAGCCTATAAGTAGAAGATCTGCGACAGCCTAATTAACTACAGCCGTCTGAATAAGGACATCTAGTGGCTAAACTGAGAACCGAGGCTTCGAAGAAGCTCTACAGGTAGTACAAGGATACAAACCCATGGACCTCACCAGTGCCATCTAGTGTTCAATTTTGAAAACAGCAGAATAATTATATATATATTATTTCATAAAAATGATAAAAGAAACAAATATCCTCGTTCAATGTTTTTTATTGAAAAGTTAAAGGTACAAAGACGGAATTAGCATATAATACAATACAGAAAGAATAGTTGTATAGTATCAGATCAGGCTACACTAATCATGGTTGACAAGTGTTACAGAAAGTCAGATTCGGTGCGTGTAGATCATATGTTGTGCTAGAGACGAGCATATAATTTAAGAGTAACAAAATTTCGACTCCTCGGGCACCCCATTGGGGTCTCGCTGTGCCAGGGGGGTCGAATTGTAGGTCTGGGCTTCGGCCCGTCATGTATTATGATTTAGCAGTAAAGCATGCTGTAAAGTGGGTTATGTACCATATGTTTGATGTCGGATCTTCCGAAACTGACATAAATCAAAACTTTGTCTCTCCAGAGAGTTGTCCTGAATGATAGAAATGTTGGGGAGTAAATTCCGAGTAGTGTTGTATTTATAACAAACTTAATTAATTAATAGGGAAAACAGAAAAAACAGAGTGGAAAAAAAAAAGGAGTAGAGAAAGTAAGAGTAAGAATAAGTTAGAATTGAGAGAGTAGAGGAGAATTGGATCGGCAGTGTTGCGGCTGCAGGGAACGTGCGTGTCAGGGGGCATGTTCAGCTCTACCAGGGCAGAAGGAGGGTTTAGTTGAATTCCGGGGGGTAGGTTGTGTTTAATCCACGGGCGCCATTTGGCTTCAAATTTGTGGATTTTGTTGTTTTCGATGGCTTGCATTTTAGGGTGGACCATCATTCTGTTCATCCTCCCTTTTGCTTCAGAGAGCAAGAGGGAGGGGGATTTCCAGGCTTTCGCGATTGTCTGTTTGGCTGCTGTGGTTAGGTGAAGAAACAAATATCTTAAATAATCAAGAGGAGTTTCCCTAAATAAAAATTGGGAAAAAGAGCCGTCACCCTCCACTGTTCACTTACTCATAAATAAGCAGTATACATAATAAAACAAAACATCAAAATATATATATAATAATGAAAAATAAATGAACAAATGTTTTAATATAAATCAAAAAATTACATAATAATCCGTAAAAATGACAAGCACACATAAATACCCTTAACATAAATCACCTATCCGAAATACAACAATTTAAATCAAATTCCACATTAATTAATTACACAAGTTCTGTGGCTGATTAAGGTGGTAATTAAACTCACTTGGTTCCTTATCTGCATTAAATTAGCCTCAAAACAACCTGTGTTATTCATATTTGTCCTGGATTAAAGGGATGATGTGGCAACCCTACTGTAGAGCAGGGTTGCCACATCATCCCTTTAATCCAGGACACATATGAATGACACAGGTTCTGAGGCTAATTTGATGCAGATGAGGCACCAAGTGAGTTTAATTACCACCTTAATCAGCCACAGAACCTGTGCAATTAATATGTGTCCTGGATTAAAGGGATGATGTGGCAACCCTAGTGTAAAGGCAAGTGTCCCAATACTTTTGACAATTATGTATATATATATATATATATATATATATATATATAGTGACATTATGAAAGGTGAGGTGATTGATGGACATTATGTTTCACCTCGCATGCATTCATTTTCAGAGAACTAAGGCAAAATTCGGTCCAGGTGTTACCAGCCACCCCAGCAGGGTTGGTTCCAAACCAGATTTTGTGGTACACTTGTGTAGACCACACTCAAATACACAGATAATGGGCAAATGAATCAAAGGAGAGTCTCATAGTGCAGTACAACTTACATTTTTTTTAAAAAAGTATTGCACTTACATGTTCAGAAACAGATTGGTGAGAAGCTCTATAATATATCCAGCGAACTTACAACAGATCCCCTTGACATTAAATGTAAACGTATACAGGAATACTTACAGGCCTCCCGACTACCCAAATTGTCAAGTCATTCTCTTAAACAATTGGAATGATGAATTCCGAAAAGCCCTGAAATCCATCCCATAGGCAAAGCTCCAGGTCCAGATGGTTTCACCGTTTTTTATTATAAAAAATTTGGAGATGCACTCCTACCACATTTGACGGCCTATGCAAATGCAATATCTAAATCAACCTCACACTTACCTGAATCCCTAACTTCCCACATATCCATCTTACCTAAACCAAACAAAGACCCCACATGCTGCAACAGCTATCGGCCAATATCATTAATGAACGTTGATACCAAATTATGCGCAAAAGTAATTGCCATGAGACTGCTCCCCCTCATCCTAGGTGGATAAAGGAAGACCAAACGGGCTTCATTCCTCAAAGGGAGGCTAGGGACAATTCCCTAAGGGCCATTGCATTGATACACCATGTCCGCGATGGTGCCCAGCCCACCCTTCTGCTTTCCACAGTAGCTGAAAAAGCGTTTGATAGGGTGGACTGGGACTATCTGTGAATGACGTTGACCCACATAGGACTAGGCCCCCAGATGCTAGCCAGAATATTTTCTCTTTACTCTCAGCCCACGGCTAGAATCAAGATTAACGGTACACTTAGCGATCCATTCCCACTGGCCAATGGCACCAGGCAGGGGTGCCCACTGTCCCCCCTCTTATTCGCCTTCTCACTTGAGCCCTTCCTTGCTACAGTCAGAAATAATGACGACATACATGGAGTCAAAATGGGTAATGGATCACATAAACTCTCTGCGTATGCGGGTGACATCCTATTCTTCATCCAACAACCTCGTATTTCCCTTCCCAAACTAATGTCAGAATTTACAAAATTTCAAACAATCTCCAATTTTAAAATCAATCTCTCCAAATCTGAGATCCTTAACATTAATATCCCTAGGAAACTAGCCGACCAATTAAAACCCCATTTCCCCTTCCAATGGCAGGTTGGGACACTCAAATACCTTGGTATTCATCTCACGTCGGATCCTCAAAATCTATTTAGGGAAAATTTCATCCCCCTTCTAAACAACATAAAAACAGACTTGCATCTATGGTCCCCATTAAAACACTCCTGGCTAGGAAAGATTAATATAATAAAGATGAATATACTTCCGCACATCCTTTTCTATTTACAAATGGTACCCCACAATATCCCGCCAATTTATTTTAAATTACTACAGACCTTGATCTCCCATTTTATCTGGAGGAATAGGCACCCTAAAATATCCAGAACTACCATGTCTCGCCCTAAAACCTCGAGAGGTCTAGCACTCCCGGACTTAAATTGTTATTTCCATGCTATAATTTGTGTTAGAGTGCTAGAATGGAAACATGCAGCTAATTCCAAACTGTGGGTCCAAATAGAACAAGACCTCTCTAATACAGACCTCTCTACCATCCCGTGGATCCCGAAAGCCAACAGGAACCTCTCCTCCTCTGTGTCCCCTCTCACCACATCCACTCTTGATATATGGGACTCACTTTATAAAACTCATATAGGGGAATAAAATTCCCCTCTGTTACCTACGCTCTGTCACGACTACTTTCTACCGGGCTCTATGGACTCGGGTTTCAGACGCTGGTCCCCAACAACCACCGTACAACTTCATCAGCTTGTAAAAAATTACAACCTGTTACCTCTTACAACTATCCTTGGCTCCAGAACACCCTCCTTCATGGACCTCTGGAGATACAAGCAAATATCCCAATTTATACACTCTCTTCCTCGACAAATAAGAGACTTACAGGCCCTGAACCCCATTGGGCAAGTGTTCCATCTTAAAGAGTGCCCATCACACCTTGTCTCACTCTTCTATAAAGCCCTTGCAGAGGTACAATATACCTCTTACCCTCAATATTTAGCCAAATGGGAAGTGGACTTAAACAAAACAATAACAGGTGAAGAAAGGGACAAAATCTTATTTTTGATGCATACCTCATCAATCTCTTCTAAAGCTGCAGAGGTCAATTTCAAATTGCTTTCCAGGTGGTACTTCACTCCAACCAAGCTTCATCGCATAAATACCTCCAATTCACCCCTATGCTGGAGGAACTGTGGAGACTCTGCCTCACATGCACACATCTGGTGGCACTGTCCATCAATACAACATTTTTGGCAACCCATTCTCTCTATTATCAAAGACATTACTGGTAATCCTCTTCCCAACGACCCTTGGCTAATCCTCTTTCACAATACCCCAGAATCCACAAACTCTTATAAACGATCTATTACGCCTCACCTCCTAAATGCTGCCAAGGCACTCATCCCTGCTTTTTGGGGCCAATGCAATATCCCTACAGTAACAGAATGGACACACAAAGTTAATGAGATCTGCCTCTTGGAAGACCTCACATACAGCTCCAAAGGAGACGGGAGCAAACATACCAAAATATGGATGCCATGGATAAACTTCAAGACCACACAGAGATACAAGTCCCTTGTTGCACAATGCTTCAAGGGAACACCTTGATCTTTCATGAACCTAAGTGTGGCCATACCATACCTGTAACAACTTCGGGTCCTCAACTGACTTTAAGTATAGATTACTTTTTACAAGCTAAGTAGGCTTCCTCTGCCTGTGTTATCGTGTTATCGTGTTATCATGCCTTTTGTCGGATACCTCTGGAGTCGATACACGCACCCCACCCCTCTACCCCCTTCTCCCTTTCCCTTCCGTGCCCTTTCCCTCTGCATTCCCTCTTCCACCTTCCTCTCTCTATACTATCTCTCTCTCTAAACCTGTCCCTAGTCTGTGATAGCTCATTTATCGAAAGCAAATTTATTTTCACAAACCTGACCACTCACCTACAATCAGTTGTACTTTAATTTCACTGCTATGGGATGAGCAATCTAGTTTATTGCTGCTAGTTGTACTGTATTGCTTTTCCTGCTCAATTGATTTGATCTCAGTCAAATTGTACATTTACCCTTCTTTTAATTTTCAATAAAAACGATGTTAAACAAAAAAAAAGAAAGAAACAGATTGGTAATGGTAAAGAATATACACAGCGCCACGGTAGGACCGGCTGTCTTTAAAGCTGAAGTCACAAAGCAGCTTCACATGATGCATTTCCCCCAAACAGGCTTCATTTTCTGTTTTAAGCTGTGCTGTACTATGAGACTTCTCCTTTATTTAATTTGCCCATTATATGTGGCTTCAAGTGTGTGCTAAAGAGACAGATATCCTCATGCTGGAGCTGATTGCTAGGACCTCAGTATTATTCAAAGTGCTCTGTGATCTTTTCTCTGTTAAGAGGCTATGCATGGGGGAGCAGCACCTGAACACTGGAAGCACTTTGTTTGAATGTCACTTAAAGCACATTGAATCATTGGTAGACTGTTGATCTCATTTTTGGACTTTTTTTACACATACTGAATGTATTTATGCTTTATTCTTATTATTCATGTGTCTATTTTCTTGGTTTTGCTTCACTTTAAGATTGTCTTTAAAGGAAAGCACACACTTACTTTTGTTTTATTTTATTACTTGAGTTGCTTTCTATGCACCATTTCAATTTCCACAAAATTCACTCGGTAACCCTGTGTCCAAATTTAACTTCATATTCAAAAATTATGTTGTGCAACTACTTTATACATGACAAAATTATGTCTGCACCTCTTTCAATGGAAGAAAACGTCATGCTAGATTAATAAGAAGCAGGTTATCAATACATACTTCTACTAACTTTGTTAACTGCCAGGACACACAATCAAATCCTTTTCCACCAATCCCTTCCATCCCACACTCACAAAGATTGTATGATGCACGCTTGTTTGCTAACCCTTGCTTTTCTACACTGAACCTCATTTACCATAAAGCTACCCAAGACTGTATTTCACTACATGTCTTTAGGGCATCTTCAGACACCAGAACAGTACATTTAATTTTACATTTCATGTAAGCTACAGCAAGTTAAAGAGTAATGATCTAAAAACGTAAATCTGGGTACACTCATTTTAGTATACCTCCACCCTCCCCCACAGTCTTTTTCTCCACTCTGCCCCCTTTCCTGCACCTATTTTTTTTTTTTTTATGGTTAAATATTTTTTATTGAAAAACAAGCCATTTGGAACAAACATACAATTGTGTGTCAGAGATACCAGATAAGGTTTCTAATCAACGCGGAAACAAAAGATTAGTACAATATTTGTTTGATACTTGATGCTGTACAAGAGATGTTTACGTTTAGAGATCATAGGCTTATTTCCACAGAGTTGCAGGGTCTACGGGCCTCTCTGATGGACACCCCTCAGGGGATCAAATCTGTGTCCAGGAAGGGGTCCGCAAACCCCGCAATCCATTCTGAATGGGTTGATAAGGAAAGAAAGGCTTTGAGCATTTGAATATGGTAGTGGGGGGAAAGGGGGAATTGAGAGAAGGGGGATAGGATAGGGAAGCGAGAATAGGAGATACGAGTAGGATATCAGAGAGGGTAAACAGATTCTCAATATGCCATTAATGTTAGTGAGAAACATGGAGAGATATATAACAGCTAGGTCTGTATGCTAAAGGTCTGTATCTGAAGTAGAGAACATGTCGTAGTTCATAGTTTGT
>BLSH010094630.1:144503-156454 GCA_018402905.1 Glandirana rugosa
TGGACGTGGGTCGAGAGGGAGTATAAGGGAGGTGGTAGTGGTAGTGGGGAGGAGGTGGATAATAAGATAGTAAGGTGAAGCCCAATATGGAGGAGGGGTGATGGTGATGGTGGAGGGAATATGAGGGAGAGCTGGGTGCAGGTCCAGTACAGTCTCTGCGTGTTTATAGAGAGATATGCTGGGTAAAGTCTATCTCTGACCCCCTAGTTGTGAAGGATCCTTAAGCAATAGACAGGGGGGGTGAGGAGACCACAGAGTAGGGGATCCCAGGAGCCCTCAGCGTGGCGCGGGGCTTGTTTGAGCGGGCCTAGGACTTTCAGGGCCAGTTACCTCCTATGTATAGCTGTAAAAAAGCCCCCTGTCACTGGTCCTGGAGGGGAGCGATCTTGCCAGGGGGTCTTCCTCACCTTTTGGTCTTGAGGCCTAGTGTGCCTGATGCTGTAATGAGGTCCGCCCGTTCTGATCGCGTCCGTGACTAGGCCGCAGCCGCGGCCTCGATTTTAGGCTGACCCCGGCGTCCGCCTCCAATCAATCCGGGGGGGTCCCGCTGATCCTCCGCTGCCTTCCCTGCATCGAGGGGCGCCTGGACTGGGGTGGATGGACCCGGATGGCTGCTGGTTAGGGCATTTGGTGGCGGGGTAGCCCGGAGCTCCGCGATCAAGCAGCCATCACGGAGACCGGCGCATGCGCACTCTAGATCACGGAGTCTTTTACAGCAGCACTGAGCATTCTGTAAATAAAGCTGGCCATAGATGGATCAAAATGAAGCCAATTCACTAGGGAATGACTGAATTTCGATCCATCTATGGGCAGGCTGGTTTTACAAAAGTCGATCTCTCTGTCAACTTCTGTAAAACCAGTCTGTTGGAAAATAGTTGCTCGATTATCAGTCGGTGGTGCTGATGAGTGTATTCTGATGGAAGGGAAATCTCTCTGCTGTCAGAATATTATGGTTCTGGGGGAGAGATTCTCCCATCCACGTGTGTGTGGAGGGGGAATTAATTAATTTTATTTTGTTCAACATGCTGAATAAAAGAAAATGAATATTGTATGGACTGCCTTAGTGGTGGTAGTGTGGAGGAAAGTATTGTTGGTGTGGTGGGTCATTGTTTTTAATGATGAACCTACATTGGTCGATGACATGATTAACAATGGATTTACAGGGAGGCATTATCTGAATTTTTTTTTTTCTTGTAACTAAAAATGTTTTCATAATGTTGGTGTTTTTATTTACATTCCACTGTTTCCATTACATTACAAGGGGTAATAATGCCTGATGAAATTCTCCTTCTGCTATGGGTACACACCACAATATGATGATGCCCTGCCACACAACCATCACTAAATGGCAGTTCCCTGGTGTTTTGATGACATACAGCAGCCAGGGATCTGTCATTTGCTGTGATCTTACTGGTGTCACCATCAAGTGGTGGGTTGTCATGACTGACAATGGATCTGCATCAATGGATGATGTGACTGATGATCGATTTACATTGGGGAACCTTGTTCACATTTTTTAACGTGAATTTATTATAAAAAAAATTAGCGTGTCAGTGTGTTTATTTCCATTTTACGTTTTTGGGAATTAATAATAAAGGGTACTAATGTGCGCCTGTACTTATTACCCTGGGGGGGTTTGCACTTACACTAACGGGGGTCTTTATAGGTGGCCACCAAAATCTTATAAACCCCCCCCCACAAATCCTCACATACTTTTAGGGGGACCATATAATTGGAACAGGTCCAAACATTGTATTTACCAACCCCTTGCAAAGTACTCTACCAATACTGAAAACAATGTCACCTGAGCAATGAGTAAAAGGGTACATTAGTGAAATACACCAACACTAAAAAAATCAAATTACATTTTGAAAACAAATTTAAAGTTAATATCTTTCACATCGTCCAGAGATGTAGATTCATTGTCAGTAACAATGGTCTGCCATCCAACAATGTTAAAATCGCTGGCCAGAATGTCCCCCCCCCCATACTACAGCAGAGATAACAGATATCTGGTGATTCTATAATGTAAACACAGCCACTGTGATCCAATTTGATGCCAATCCCTATTTTTGGCCCTAGGTCCTGGTACATTTAAAATTGATTGTACAAAGATTGTGTGTTTCAGACTGTAACCCGCATGGTGACCCCCACTTCCTATTGTATCTCAAATGAGGACAAAGTAAAGGAAATTATTTCACTCAATGGGAGAAGAAAAGAAAACCACAAAGGGTTCTAACCATTACCTAGTCTATCTGAAACATTGGAAAAAATGCTAGCAATATAAAGCAATAGAGTGCATTCTTTTTCACATGGGTTATTTCACTGAATGTATCAAAACTTACAAAAGCTAGGCTCTTAAGGCTAAAATGCTATGTGTTTGGGGTCCATGCTTGTAAAAAGTTGATTTACTAAAGCAGTAGAGACTGTTCACCTAAGTTAAAGCTTGCAGATTTGATTTTGGCCAGTGTTATATTTCACTTTTGCATGTATTCCAGTTATGGACCAAAGTTTACACTTATTGTACCAATCATTGTTTAATGATAATAATAAAATACTTGAAAAAGAGACAGACAGCAGTGGTTCAAAGCAAGGAAGGCTCTCTTTATCTCCTCCTCACCTTTCATGTTGGGGGGGTCTGTACTGGGGGGAAGGTTTGTACTGTGGGAAGGAAGTTGTAATTAGCAAAGGGGGGAGAATATCTGTACTGGAGGGGGAATTTTGAATTTGGAAAGGGAGGTAATTTTTTTGTTGTACTCTGACCAGTGCATTACTTTTTTAGACTCCTACACTCTACTCATTAACATGTTCTGAGCCCTGAACTCTCTGTATTATGTACCCTGATCCCTGAACTCTGCGTCTTATGCACTCCTGACCCTTGTGTTCTGTGTCTTAAGAACTCCTGACCCCTGGACTCTGTGTGATGGTCAAATCTTCAAACAGCTTCCTGAAAGTTATGGATCTTCTGAATTGATCACACCAAAAGATGGGGCATCACAATAATATGTTCAGGAAGGAGAACAGAAATGTCTCATGGTGTATAATTAAAAGCAATTGAAAGAGAAGGATATGTGGGACTTTGAATGAGGCACAGGGAGAGGACCCCATCAATGGGGATCATTACCAGATGCTATGAGTCTTACACATATTTTAAATCCTTTGTTTTATAGATATTGTATCCTGCATGCATCCGCTCCTGACGAGGTGGTATAATCCCTGAAACATGTAGAGCTTCCACAGATGCATGCATACATGTTTTTAACTATCAAGGAATTAACATGATGTAATCTTGGAGAGCAACAACTTTATGTGGAGTAATATTTGCTTATGTGTTTCCTTTTGCACAAATCTGTTATTGTGGTGTATTTATATTTGTAAAAACTTCTTGATCCGTGTTATGTGGTTTACAACATGCAATAAATCATTTTTCACCTGGTCCTCTCCCTGTGCCTCATTCAAAGTCCCACATATCCTTCTCTTTCATGTATTAGGGATGGAGGCACCCGCCTATCCCCTACCCTGGGTGTCTCACTCAAAGTCCCAATTTTTGTCCCCCCCCCCTTCTACCATTAAAAGCAATTGAGCATTTATTTAAAAAAATCCAAAATACTCAGAAAAGACATGTTAAATTAACATGTCATCACAAACCATGAGAAAGTTTCTAACCAACAAAATGGCCGCAATCCTCATGCATGGTGATGCCACGCATTCCAACTCAAACCAAGCTGTTTGAAGATTTGACAGTGGTTGGTGTTTAATTGAGCGCTGTTGACCACTTCTGCATTTGTACATTGTGATCAAAAACAAAAAAAATAGTACTGCGCTTGTGTTAAAACACCATGAAAAATATGGAACAGCTGCAACAAATATTGTGAGATATAACATAACAAAACAATGGAATAAAAGAAAAACTATTGTGCTCTAAACATCAGTGGATAGGAAAAAACATAAACATAAACATAAATAGTCCAAAATAATATTACAATATAAAATCCAACCAGCAACAAAAATGGCTGAGTAAAATGTCAGATGGAGATGGGTCAATGGAAAATATCAATCACACAAGTGTTTGTGCAAACAAATCCAAAGAGGGGTCCTCCACCTTGTGAATTCACCAACACAAAGACCAGGATGTGCTCTTACTCTAAAAAGTGGACCCCCCAATTATGGAAGGTCACTTAGGCATTTGGGTATTCAACTAATGTGCATCCACGGACGATACAGGACAGGTGGTGTGCGTCCCACACACCATTCCTCCAACATTAGACTCTGATGATTTGTGTACTTTGCAAAACTGTCCAAGTTGGCCACCCAGAATTACAGGTATTAATGTAAAAATGGACATGACCCAGTGTTCGGACCAGCAGAAGCAGCTAAAAGTACACTCTATCTGATTTCCAGTTTGAGATGGACCTCTACACCCACAGGGGATCAATGATCATCAGGAGGGGGCAATAAAAAAAAACTCCACCATATGGGCTGTATTTGGTTCAAGATGAATGACCATGTGAAAGTGAAAATGAACTAAACAAGAAAGAACCTTGCTGTAGGCCATGTGGCAAAAACTTCAACAGAGCTTTAATACCCATTTGTTATTGTGGCTTTCCAATACAATGAAGATTTTTTAAAGCGGTTGTCTACTCTTTTTGTTTACTTTTACCTACAAGTAAGCCTAGAATAAGGCTTACCTGTAGGTAAAATGAATATCTTCTAAACCTGTATGGTTTAGAAGATATTCCCTTTCTAATGTAATAAATCGTTACGGCGCATGCGCCGTGTATGTTCCGGCGCATGCGCCGTATACGTCTCGGCAAAAG
This sequence comes from Glandirana rugosa, assembly GCA_018402905.1. Classification (NCBI taxonomy): domain Eukaryota; kingdom Metazoa; phylum Chordata; class Amphibia; order Anura; family Ranidae; genus Glandirana; species Glandirana rugosa. The sequence goes on from BLSH010094630.1 coordinate 149,321, forward strand.
CCGGCATTTGTTCCGGACCCTGCCAGGGAAAACGAGCCCCGCGTGCATGTGCGGGAGTGACGTCTCGTGGCTCCGGCCAGTCACAGCGCCGGAGCCGCGTACCCGGAAGCAAGATCCGGGTGAAGATGTCCGCTGCCACGGAGGGGACCAAGCGGCTCGGTCGGATCTTCGTTCAAGGTGAGTATTTCATAATGAGCTAGTATGCGGTGCATACTAGCTCATTATGCTATTATCTTGCAGGTTTTTATTTAAGAAAAAAAAAAATTTCAGTAGACAACCACTTTAAGAGCAGCAACCGATGTGCGGATCATCCTTCCTACATGATTCTTTCATCACCCTTTTTAGATATTGTACACGTGTCAGATATGCCTTCCTCAACCCTAAATGCAATTATTTCGACTTTGAAGGATTTTTATCCATTACTTAAATGTGCTGCATTATATATCTCTATTCAAGTTTTTATTGCAGTCTGTGTTTCCATTGGATGCATTCATTCTCTCTGTTTTTCCTGGTGATCCATTGTCAGCAAGACAGAAAATAAGAGAGGAACTTCTCTTCTTTTGGGAAGGTTTCCCTCAACTTCCAATTGGGAATTATAGGTAAATACCAGTAATGGGACACAGACAGCAAAAAATAATCTGACAAAGGTTTTTAAACTCTACCCTACCTTACTCAGTCCAAGCTAAAAAAGTAGGTGTACACTTTAAAGAAGACATTTTCTTTGGTTAAAATAGTCTGCTTATCTCTCTCTGCCTTGAATGTTTTGGGCTGACCTATAAACTGTTTTGAGAAATTTTATATTTATTAGTGTACACTTGGTCCTTGGCAGCAGTAGACACTTAGTAGTGTTTTTGGTTTTTGCATGCCCTATATGGTATATTACTGAAACAGCACTGGTTATCTCACTAGTCAAAAAAGATTCCAAAATGTTTCCAATAAATTGACATGAAATTAATTCTTTAGGCAATACCTAATGTAATGGTTTTACTTGATAAATCTTGGACAAAGTTTGTAATTTATTAAGCTGTATTTGCTACTAATTGCAGCCAGATCATGGCAAAATTGTTTTTTCACATGAGCACATTTTCAACATAGTGAAAATGCCTCTAAGCTTCTAAGTCAAAAAAAGAGACTAAAATGAAGGCCAATAAACAATGTTTTGGTCCATGTATTTCTGTATGGAATAGCAATAAGTATTAAAAATAGTATTTATTTTTAGCAATACTTGCAGTCAAATGGTTTTGAAATTAAAAGTAAGAATTGCAAGATTATTTAAGGGAACTCCATTAAAGTTTAGTGACTAATGAAATGATCAGCACTTAGTGTAAGAGCAATGCAATGATTGCTATAAGAGAGCACTTTATAGGCATGCAAAATAATTTAAATGTCAAGGAGCTGTTCATTAAATATCTAAACATGACATTCTGTGTGTGCCATTTTCTATGCCATCTGAATTTCTTTACTGAAGCTTATTTTGCAAAATACAATAAACAACCTGCAAGACATATTAAAAAGAAAAGGAGTAGGTAGACAATACGAGAATTTTGTTAACTATATTTATTATGTGAAAGATTATAGGAAAAATGATAGCTGAACATAATAAAATAGCCGTAGAAGCGTAGCTGCTGGATTTGAACCATTTCGCCAGTTAACAGATTACAGCTACCTTCTCCTCCCCTACCTACTCTAGTTTGTACTTGATACCAGGGGGTAGAGATTTCCTGACCTATTGTGATGTACTGCACATAACAAACCTTATCTCCTCATGTGTATGCTAGGGGAAGTTAATAGCTTGTTGTTCATGGGCAGGCTGTAAGCCTGTGCACATACAGTATGCAAATGCATACAGTATGCAAATGCAAACACTCATATACGGCATGCCTGTGTATGTAAACAATGATTCTAAGGCCATAGCTCATTGTTAACTCTAAACTTATGTATTCTAAATGTGTCGCTATGGATACTTTTGGGTTCTGGATTTTTTTGCCCTTTCGCATGTGCGTGCAACTTGAGGGCTTGGCATGTTTAGTATGTATTTATTTGACAGAACCCTATCTTTTATGTTACCAAAATGTGGGTATTTTATTGTGTTTACGTGTATTAAAATTCAGGTTAGAGTATTTGCTACTTTGAATTGATAAACAGTTACACAAATGACATGTGACAAAAGATTGCAACTGCCATTGCTTTAATCTATAGGGCCTCAACGTTCAGAAAATATCTAATTGTTTGGGGGTTTTACATTTTCTAGCGAAAAAATGCAGATTTTCACCCCTTCCTTACCGGGCACTTAAACCCCCCTCCTGCCCAGGCCAATTTTTGGCTTTCAGCGCTGTCGCATTTTGAATGACAATTGCGCAGTCGTGCGACGTTGTACCCAAATAAAATTTGCGTCCTTTTTTTCCCACAAATAGAGCTTTCTTTTGGTGGTATTTGATCACCTCTGCATCATTTCTGATCGCCGCTATAAACAAAAAATCAGTGACAATTTTGCAAAAAAGAACAATATTTTTTACTTTTTGCTAAAGTACAAATCCATTAAAAAAAATTATTCATCAGTTTTGGCCGATTTATATTCTTCTACATATTTTTGGTAAAAAAAAAATCGCAATTGGCGTATATTGATTGGTTTGCGCAAAAGTTATCGCGTCTACAAACTGGGAATTGATTTATGGCGTTTTTATTATTTTTTTTTTTTTTACTATTAATGGCGGTGATCTGCGATTTTTATCGGGACTGCGATATTGCTGCAGAAATGTCGGACATTTTGTACACATTTTTGGGACCAATGACATTTATACAGCGATCAGAAATTTAAATATCCACTGATTACTGTATAAATGTCATTGGCAGTGAAGGGGTTAACCTGCAGGGGGCAGTGAAGGGGTTAAAAAATGTTCCCTGGGTGTGTTCTAACTGTGGGGGGGCAGGGCTGGTCGGGACATAACAGATCTAACTGATCCCAGTGACAGGGATCAGTAGATCTGCTATGTCCCCTGTCACCTGTCCCCTGTCACAGAACGGGGAACCGCCGTGTTTACAACGGTGGTTCCCCGTTCTGAGGCTCCTAAAAGAGATCGGCGGGTCCACGGGCACTTTTCAGATCTGCACTGGAGCCGTACTTCGGCAATAGCGCGGATCTGAAGTGGTTAATATGGTGTGTGAAAAATTAGAAAAGTGGCCTGGATGCAAAGTATTCCTTGATTCAACATTTTTTAAATTTAGTTTTGATTATATCCATTTATAGTTAATTACATCACTCTGAGCACCCGGCCCCTCTCATTACTTTTATTGGCTCAGAGAGGAAGATGTCATTTGTGGCTTTAGTAAATGACAGAAGTGGCCGGTATTTTGTTTTTTTTTCTTTTGGTGGGTCGATGGGGGCTGTTCACTGGGAATAACATGGATCTGCATTGCTGGACGATGGGATTGATGATGGATATACACTTTAGGACTTTTTTTTTAAGGATCAGTGTGTTTATTTTTCACTTTTTTGTGAATGAGTATGAATACTATTTACTCATTCATATGTACAAGGCTGTATCTGGGGAATCCTTTATTGTTAAAGGGTGCTTTATGATAATCCCCCACCCACAGACCCCCATAACCAGCAGGCCAGGATTGTAGGGAAGAGGCCCTTGTCTTCATTAACATGGGCACAATGTGCTTTGCCAGGGAGTTCCCCTGTGGCAAGGTGCCCTGCCATGTTGAGGCCATGTGGCCTGGTATGGTTTAGGAGGGGGAGCACATGGTCAGATAGAAGTCTAATGTGGATTTTAGGGGAACCTCCAGCTTTTTTCTTTTTTTTCACGGGGGGGGGGTTAAAACCCTCACCAGACATCAAGGGCCTGGCATGAAAATTGCACTAGGTCCCTATTAATGTCTTCACCATGCCCTTTTTTAGGAGGGACCACGCCATTTTTTTTGTGTGGTTCCCCCATTAAAATCTATATAAGACCCCCATATAGGAAATGAGTCTGGTATAAATGAAGGGAACCCCTGGCCATTTGTTTACAAACATAGTAAGTGGATGGGGGATGTCATTTACAGGCAAAACAATTTTTTTATTTTTATTTGTAAGGCCTCTTGCATGCTGCTGCCTGAAAACACTCAGCTTTCAAGGATATAGGCTTTTTTTTAGCTGATCTAAATGCAGCATATTGCTTTCACTGTACCTGTACACATAGCAACCTAAACATGCGCTACATGTTGATCAGTAAAAAAAAAATACAGAAATCTGATTGGCGGCCAGTCTTTTTGCATATATACACGAAAAAATGCACAAATATGCACATATGCCACATTTCCTTTATTAAAATTAAGCTAGCAGAATGTTTTTACTTATATGTGCAAATAGGAGCAAATAAGCACAAGTGATATACAGCCTATCCTCATTTATTTATTTTTTTTGCCAGGAATGTCTGATACGTACATCCCTGCAGTGTGCAACAAGCTTAAATGTTAGTTTTTCCTGCAATAGGTTGTATACATAGGAAGGATGGGCGAACGGTTGTGCCTGAGCATAAGTTAGGGCCGAACTTCCATTGTTCGTCTGTTCGTCCGTTTGTTCGCCCCCCGAATTACTTACAGCATTATGGGGCAACTTCACCGCCGCGGAGTGCCCAATAATGCATGGCGCGCACAGCTCCTCCCCATTGGGAGGGCTCCCGCCGTCTTCCCACTGTTTGTAATGACAGATTATTTATATGGCAGGGCGGGGCCACCCGCTGAAGTAAGCCGGTGACCTTGTCCCTTCTGACCCCATGTGACGTCAGAGGGGGCAGGCCAAGCAATTACATCACCAGGTGGCCCCACCCTGCCATATTAATATTCTGTCATTATTCTGTAATAATAAACAGAGCTCAGTCGGTGGGAGCCCTCCCATGGAGGAGGAGTTGTTGCATTTTTTTTTTCAGGTCCGTCGCTCACCGTGATTGAAGTGAATTACAACGGGGGACACTTTTTTTTTAATAAAGGACTTAATTGTCTCCTGTGGGTTTTTCTTGTTTGACACTTTTTGGTGAAGTAGTAGGGGCAAAATTTACCCGATGCTAATTCACATGGGGGGGTCGGCTAATTCACATGGGGGGAGGTAGCCTGGTATGGTTCAGGGGGGAGGCGAGCAAGCTCCCCCCTATCCTGGCCGGCCAGGTTGCATGCTCGGATAAGGGTCTGGTTTGGATTTTAGGGGGACCCCACATCAATTTTCTTTAAAATTTTGGTGCGGGGTTTCCGTTAAAATCCAAACCAGACCAGAAGGGCCTGGTATGGACTGGCGGGGGGGACCTTAAGCAAATTTTTTTCTGTGATTTTTTTTTTTTTTTGTATATTGCCGGCAACCTGCAATACATTACAGCCATAATTTTAAATGGCAATTTTCCTTTGGAAATGTCATTTTGCTCTATGTTCTACACATCACAGAGATGCGCCCTTTTACAGGTAGACTAAGGAGACCCCCCAGGCATTTTATTTAAAGGAATTTTTTATTTTTATTTTAAATCACTGCTCATGTAAAAATGATGTTTTTTACAAACTTTTTTTTCATTGATACATGTTTCCTAGGGCAGGACCTGGACCCCTATAACCCTTGTATGCCCAATTACTTGCATATAAGCCTTCAAAATGGGCACTTTTGATTTTTTACGTTCGAGTCGCTTTGACTTCAATGGGGTTTGTTGTTCGAGTCCGAACTTTCGGGATGTTTGAAAGTACTGGTGCAAACCAAACAGGGGTCCATTCGGCCCATCCCTAATACATAGTACAGATGCATCACTTCACAGACAGGTCCAGTGCACCCCCAGGCATTTTATTTAAATTATTTTTACATTTTTTTATTTTTCTTTTATTTTTTTCCAATATATTTTTATTGAAGTTCAAGTATTACAACATAGTAAATCTATGATACAGACATAAGATGGAAACAGTACTAGGGTACAACACATCACATTAGAACATTTAGTTATGCAAATGGGAGAGTGTACAGCTCTTGTATTACAACTTGCAAGCTAACATCCCATGTAACACTAGTGCCGGTTCGGAGAATGGTAGTGGTGACCTGTCTCAGGCGCCCCTATTGGGTACATACTGCGCCCTAAGCCAGAAGTCTCCACCCCCTCTCCGTGTGTTGTAGCTGAGGAATGTTGTTCGATTCGACTAATATGTTCTGGGATGAGTGTCCCTAGTGTGTAGTTTGGATATTTCAGCTTTGCATAGTTTGAGCATTAACAGGAGAAGAAAAGAAAAGGTGGGTCGGTTGTAGTAGAAGGGATAGGGAGAGCGGGGTTAAGGGGGACAGGTTCCAGAGTCTCGAGTGATTGTCATGGACTGGAAGGTAGGGTTTGGTTTGTGTCTATAGGGTGTATGAGTTATACCATTGATTCCAGGAGGCCCATTTTGTGGCCTCCCGTAGTCGTTGGTCTTTGTGAGTTGTTAGAATAAGTTCATAAGTGTGGTGGGTTTGGGTTAGATTGATAACTTCCGCAAGGGTTGGGATTGTGGGTTTTTTCCATAGCCTGGTTATGGACAGTCTTGCTGCCATGAGGACGTGCATTACTACCTTTTTGTATGGTAGTGGTATTTGTTCAGAATGGAGGTTTAAGATTGCGAGCTCGGGGGTTGCTAGGATGTTGGATTTAGTAATGTTCTCTAATAGAGTAAAAATTTTCCCCCAAAATTCCCGGATTCCTGGGCAGTCCCAGAGGGTTAACTGTGTAACGGACTTCGTATTGGTTGTTGATTCTCGAGGTCAGGGGGAGTTTTATACCAGTAAAGAATTAATAAGAGGGTGGGGATCGTTTCCGGATAGACGTTATATGGGTCATAATTTCCTCTTTTTACAGGGTAGATTTAGAGCACGTTACGAATTTACCCTTCTTCTTGATCCTTGGAGGATGTGGTGATTTGTTACCTGTTATCGCAGGTTCCTCCAGATGTTCCGGTGGAGTACGCACTGGGAAACCCTTGAGAGTGTGTTTTATAGGGTTGCGACCATGTATTGGGGTCGGGAATATAGGTTTAAACCGCTGCTGGAAGGGAGGCGTACGACCTCTTCGACGCCTGTTTTCCCTTGGGAATTTGTGTAGGAGACCCTGACGGGTCCTTAGGCCCTTAAAACCCCCTTTTAAAAATGAGATA
>BLSH010094630.1:167259-180379 GCA_018402905.1 Glandirana rugosa
TCGAAGTATGAACCAGGCTAGAGGGTGAGAGGGATAATCCCTCTTCAGTGGAGAAGTTTTACCAGCCAAAGGGGTTTAATGAAATGGGGATGTTTGGTAGGGGGATGATGATGCGGTATGCCTGCAGGTCCGCTAATTATTCCGGGAAAGGAGGAAGGATACCGCCTTCTTTGCCGGCGCGTAGCGGGAGTGGTTTGATACAGATGGGTTTGTAGATCCTCCTAGGTTGGAGGGGTTATATTCTTAGATATTAAACCGCACGGAGGAGTCTCACCCGGACCTGACCAATAGCCCTCGTAGATCTCAGAGCTTGGACCTAGATCTTAGGGTTTACCGGAAGGGGGTAACGGATCAGCGAGAGGAGGTGACGTTTGGGGTTTTCGATGGTGGACGGGACTTTGTATTGGACGAGTAGTCCCTATGGTTATAGCGTACCTCCCTCCAGTCCTAAACCGACCATTTTGAAGAGGTGACTTCTCCCTAATAGGGAGAGTGGGAGATCGGACCAAGTATGAAGCTCCCCTACAACCTTTGCAATCACTGGAGGGATATTTAGATTGTATATAGAGGAGGGGGATTTCCCGATTTTGATGCCTAAATAAGTAATGTGGGAGGTGGCCACCTGAAAGGTTGAACCAGTTGCCCATTGGGGAGTCCTAGTGTGGAAAAGGGGAAGAATTTCACTTTTGTTGAAATTAATTTTGAGGCCCGCGTATTTTTGAAAATTGGTGAATATGTCCTGAATAAGAGGTACATCATTTTGTGGGTTGGCAGAGAAAATTAATATGTTGTCCGCAAAAAGAGCTGTACGGACTTCATGTGTGCCGATTTTGATTCCGTGGAGCCTGGGGTGATCTAGCAAGTGCTTGGATAGAGGTTCAATGGCCAGGTTAAATAGCAAGGGAGATAATAGACATCCCTGTCGGGTTCCTTTATGGAGAGGAATTTTGTTGGAACTAATACCCGCCGCAATAATATTGGCATATGGGGCTGAATACATTGTGGTGATAAGATGGAGAAAGGGGCCCGAGAATCCAAATTTGTGTAAGACTAGGGTTAGCCAGCGGAAGCTCACGTTATCAAACGCTTTTTCCGCGTCTAGTGAAATTATGGCGTATTCATTAGGGGAGTTGGATTTCACGTGTTCCAATACCGCTAAAACTTTGCGGATATTGGAAGTCGCTGAGCGGCCCATCTTGAACCCCGCTTGCGCCGGGTGAATCAAGGTGGGCATGATTGATGCGAGTCTTTTGGCCATAATTTTTGAAAGGATCTTGGTGTCAAGATTTAACAGGGAGATGGGTCGATAAGAGCCAGGGTCGGTCGGGTCTTTGCCTAATTTGGGGATTATTTTAATAAAGGCTTGGAAGCCAGAGGGGAGGTATTGCCCACCATCAAGTATCCGTTGGAAAAGGGAACACATAGTTGGGGCAAAGGTGGAAATGTTGTTCTTGTAAAACTCAGACGTGTATCCATCTGGTCCCGGGGCTTTATTAAGGGATAATGAAGCTACCACCTGTTTGATTTCCTCGATGGAAATTGGGGCATTTAGGGAGTCTAGTTGGGCCTGGGTGATTTGGGGGAGGTTTAGCTGTTTGAGAAAAACTTGTGCTGCCTCCTCATCAATTGGATCTTTCCCATACAGTTTGGTATAGAAGTTTTCAAGAATACTGTTAATGTCTTTGGGGTTTGAGGATAGAGAACCGTCGGGTTGTTTAAGCGCGTGGATGGGGGTGGGTGCATGTTCTCCTTTGCATAACCGAGACAGTAACCTGCCAGCTTTGTTCCCATACTTATGGTACTGTAAATCTAGGTACGCCTGGTTATGACGTTCCTGCGCAAAGGCCCAATGGTCAAATTGTCTTTTAGCCATCGACCATTTTTGCCTGTTCTCGGGTGAATTTTGGTTGTTGAGGGCAGCTTGGGCTTCCCGCATGGCTTTACTGGCTCGGTTATAATTGGCACTCAGGTTCTTTTTGAAAGCGGCGCTGAAAGCTATTATTTGGCCCCGAAGAACTGCTTTGCCTGCCTCCCAAAGGAGGTTGGGGTCAGTGGCATGTTCTGCGTTTGTCGCAGCGTAGTCTTCCCATGATTTTTTTATTAGCGCTATCAAGTCTTGATTGTGGGCTAGATTGGCTGGGAAGCGCCAGGTTCTAAAAGAGTCCGAGGGGTCAAGCCCTGTTAGGACTAGTGAAATTGGTGAGTGGTCAGATATCACTGTGTCTAGGATCTGGGGGTCGAGTATGTTTTGGAGGATAGAAGGTGAGCACAGGAAATAATCTATCCGGGATAAGCTATGATGAGGGTGTGAGTAAAAGGTGTACTGCTTGCCCAGTGGGTTGGTCTGCCTCCAAATGTCGGTGAGTTGAAGTGCTTCCGCGAAGAGGTGTAGCGGAGTGGGTTGGGAGTCCCTGAGGGGGGCGCAATATTGTTGTCGGCCTGCTTCCCTGTCTTCCTGAGTATTCATGACTGTATTGAAGTCTCTGCCTATAATGGTTGGAAGGTGTAGGTATGGGGCTAGTTGTGCCGTAAGACCTTGGAAGAAGTTGTGTGTCGGGGAGTTGGGGGCATAGACATTTGCTAATGTGACCTCTTTGGATTTGATTTTTAGTTTTAAAATAAGAATTCTGCCTTCCTCATCTCTGCTTTCAGATAGTACCTCGCATTGGACCTTTTTGTGGATGAGTATGACTATCCCTGCTTTGTTTTTAGGCGAGGGCGAGCCAAGGACCTGGCCTACCCATAGTTTATTTAGGCGGTGGTAATCTATGGCTTGGAGATGTGTCTCTTGCAGTAAGGCTATATCAACCTTCAATCTCTGGAGGTGACGCAGGATGGCCATCCGCTTGTTAGGGGATCTGAGCCCCTTAACATTCCACGAGACGCACTTCAGGGCGGGTGGCGTTGGGGTGGGTCAGTATGATTTGTTTCTGTATAGTTTGGGGATGGTAGGGTTGATCGGATTAAGTAGTAGTGGGTAATGAATGGTAGAGCTGGGGAAGTGGCGTGCCAACTCAGGTTGGGTGTGAAGCGGGTCAGAGTATTTCCATAGTGGTATAAGTGGTCGTAGGGGGAAGGATAAAACACTAACACAAAAACACAACAGTTCAGACTTCACCTTTTTCCTCATGAGGAAACCTACCACATGAGCAGCGTTACCAGAGATATGCAGGCGCTGCCGAGATCATGGGGGCTATGTTAGACATCTCCGCCTCTTCCCGATTATCTCCGGTAAGACCGTGTGAATAGCTAACGGCATGAATAAAGAAAAAAAAAGAAAGGAGCAGGGACCTTGGCGGTTCTATCTAGCGGTAGAGAAGTCATTTCTTAGACAAGTGTCTTACATAGAGAAAATCACCTTTTAGGATGAGTATGAAGAGAGCCATGAGGTGAATGATCAGGATGGGTCGAGGGTGCCCGTTCGGAAAAGGCGATTCAGGAGCGGTCCTCTCTGGGTGATCTGTTTGCGTATCGTGGTCGCTTTGGGGATTCTTTCCTTGGACTCCGGAGGTCTCGGTGTCCCGGGGACATTGGAGAGGGTGTTGAAGGATGGGTGTCCATCGGGATTTGCAGGTGAGCTTGAACGAAGTTGGCCGCTTCTTCAGGATGGTTGAAGACTTTGGCGTTTCCAGCAGAATCTCAGAGAGGCCGGGTAAGGGAGCGTAAATTTAACACCTTTTTGGTAGAGGGCTTGGCATATCGGTTGGAAGGCCTTGCGCCGACGAGAGGTTTCCTGCGAGTAATCCGCAAAGATCAGGAGTTTGTGTCCCTCGTATTGCAGAGACTTTGCGTTTCTGAAGGATCTGATGATGGCTAATCTGTCCATGTAGTTCAGATATCGCACAATGACTTGTCGAGGAGACCGACGATCGTTGGAGGGGGCTCCCATGCGATGTGCCCTTTCCACCGTGCATGGTTTGCTGATTCCTAGTGTCTGGGGCAGGCGGGTCTCACATATCTCATGTAGGGAGGCAGCGCCGTAGGATTCTGGGAGGCCCACAATTCTGAGATTGTTCCTACGTGATCGGTTTTCGAGATCGTCGATCTTGTCGAGGAGATATTGTTGTGTGTGCCGGAATTGTTTCTCGCAGGTTAGCGAGTTTTGCATCTCGTCTTCTACGTTGGACACGCGGTTTTCCAGCTCTCCTATGCGTTGAGTGTGATCGTTCAGTTCCTTTTTGAGTTGTGCCATACCTGCCGCTATGGCTCTCTCCACCGTCAAAGTAATGGTGGGGTTCAGCAAGGCTGCAACCCCCTGTGCTAGTCTGGTGTACTGGTCTTCAAGAGTCTCTGCTGTCCCCACAGTTGTATGGATAAGGGGGGAAGGCGCCATGACTGATGGTGGCTGTGTTGGATTAGTGCAGGGTGGCTCCCCGCACGAGGCTTCCGAACGAAGATTCGTTGCAGAATTATTCTCTGAACGAAGATTCGTTGCAGCGTTATTCTCCGAACGAAGATTCGGTGCCGCGGCGTCGGGTCGGGAGGTCGGCCCCATGGTGGGCCCGCCGTGGAGTACAAAATTGTCCATCGCTGGTGGTAGCCTGGATGGTCACTGGATGCCGGGGGGGCGGGCTGGGGTCCAGCGGTCGTCTGATTCGGCTTAAAACTGGATTTATAAGCAGATGAGGTCCGGAGCCGTTGCTCTTCACTCCTTCCTCATCTGGCGCCGGAACCCGGGAAGTGTTTCTAACTGGGGGGGGTTGCGGTTGCGCCCGTCTGCCATGCGCATCGGCTTCAGAGACGTGCAGCACATGCGGGCCCCCTAGAGTCTGCTGTACAGCTATGGCGATTTGCCCAATAGAGCCTACCTGCCGGTGGTAAACAGTTTGCAAGTACTCATGTATCATTCACCAATTTCATAAATTGCTTAATAAGGTGCATACCCTAAGTCAGGGTAGGGAACCTGCGGCTCTCCAGCTGTTGTAGAACTAGATTTCCCATCATGCTTCTGGAAGTAATTGTATCCATCAGCCTTGCAATGCCTCATGGGAAATGTAGTTCTACAACAGCTGGAGAGCTGCAGGTTCCCTACCCCTGCCCTAAGTGATAAGCATCCACCAGATGGTGTTGACCACTTCTCAAAGTGGTCAGGCTTTATCTGGATCCACTCTCTATTTACTACTTTATCCTCCTCCAGTGTGCAGGCTCTCTTTTCAGCAGTAACTCAGGAAAAATAAGGGAGAAGAGGCTCTCATAGTAAAAAACTTTTAAACCTTTATTAAAACCAATATAAAAAAAACTTACTGCTCATTCACCCAAAATATTGCAAGTGTAAATAAACACACAACACAGGTTTTGACAAGCTCTTTATTAAAAAAATCTCCTCCCATGTGCATCCATCGTCTATCACATCACCCAGCAAAGAGGAAGAGGTCCTTGTCCTTATCAACATGGGGACTAGGTGTTTTGCCAGGGGGGCCCTGACAAAGCTTGCCACACTTTGAGGGCATGTGGCCTGGTATGTTCAAGAGGGGGGCTGCATGCTTGTCCCTCCCTTTCCTGACCTGCTGCATGCCCAGATAAGGGTCTGGTATGGGTTTTGAGGGGGGCCCCACATCATTCTTTCTACATTTTGTTGTGGGGCCCCCCTTAAAAATATGATACAGATTGTGGAGGACTCCCATGCTTTTTTTCTTTTGGCTCATTTGTTTACATACTGGTGTTATCTGGGAATCCTTTGCTGACAGCAATGATGACTCACTGGTTGTTAAGGACACAGCGAGTCCTGCCTCCTTTGCTGCTTCCTACCCACCCACTGTACTTAAATGGCGGGGCGGGAGCTTTACCACTCTGATGTACCGGTACATCATTCAGAATGTGAGGCCATGCAGCGGCGCGATCCTGTGATGGCTGTGATCTTCAGCTCCAGCCCATCACAGATTGGGGTATGGGCACTGTTGTTGGCCCTTCCGATCATGTGATGGCCACAGCCTTCATATGAATCACGGTCTTCACAGTGTAAACAGAGACACGTGTTTCTGGGTCAGTTCTCCCTTGCTGAGCTCAATGAGGAGGGGGGGAGTGGGGGATGCTGCAACCTGTGCTGATAGCTCTGTGATGATTTTACACAGAGAGCTGTCACAGATCACACAGACTGCAGCCATCCCCACACAGTATACCAAGCACCACTGTCACCATTGTCTCTGTCCCATGAACATCTGTACAGTGCACAAACATCTATCACAGTGTCCCATCAACATCTGTACCAGTGCACAAAAACATCTGCAATAGTGTTCAATTGTAACATCAACATCTGTCGGTATCTGCCGGTGGATGATCAACATCTGTCAAAGTGTACAAGTGCACAAAAACATCTGTCAGTGTACCAGTGTCCCACAAATAAATTAAAAAATTAAAGCGCCCCATCCTCCTGTGTTCCCGTGAAAAGGTGAACACACACATTGGTCCGGCAAGCATACGTAACAGTGATCGCACCACACATGAGATATTGCTGCTAATGTTAGAGTGAGAGCAATAATTTTAGCACCAGACCTCATGTGTAACTCTAAACTAGTAACCAAGAAAGGCTTATAAAGTGTTGCCTATGGAGACTTTTCATAAGGCAGCCAGAGCATGTACTGTATGTCTGCACAGTGTAGGAGCAGATGGTGAAAGAGCAGCAGGGAGCTGGAAGAGAGCCAAGGTACAGTGTGTGTACCCCGGAGCACTGAGGTGCTGCGTTTGATGCTCTGAAGGACCAAGGCAACAGGCCTGAGCAGCAGTGTTGTAAAGAGAACCACAAGGCTGAAGTAATGTATGTTCAGTAGTAGAAATCCCTGCGTGAGAATTCTGTGATGAACAGATTTCCTGTGTGAACTTTTGTCTTCTGTTTTATTAAAAAAAGTTGGCGCAACAAGCCCTTAAACTGCACTTCTGCAATGAAATTAAATCCTGGAGAAGCACTACCATTGAGCAAAATCCCCCAAACCATTACACAACATAGTGTATAGAATATAGTAGTTAAGAATTGTCATCAGTGTTTCCCTTTCATTGTGTAACATACCACATAGTGCAGAGGTCAGGGTTATGAAACATATAGTATGCAGAGGTCAGGACTATGTAATGTACAACACAACATAGAGAGTACAGGGGTCACAGATATGTAATAGCTAGGGAATAATTAAACCCTTATTGCCATCTCCTGGCAGCCCTTTAAGTGGGTCCTAATGTCAGGAGGCTAAAGAGGTGGCCCTATCACATGATCGCTGTGACTGCAGTAACATGATCGGAGGCCTGATACACTGGTTGCTGATCACAAACCAAGATTGAAAGCTTTCTGTGATATTTTTCCCTTTTACATATATGTGCGGTGGCTGCGTGTTAAGACCCATCCACCCTGTTGCCAACATTAGAGAAAAGACATACACCTTCCTAGGACATTAGAAAATACCTGAAACATGCTTGGAGTATTAAGTGTCATACCTGGTGGTCATTGTTTTTTGTTTGCCATTGTTCAAATTCTCCCTTGGGTAGCATGATAACCCAATTGTCTCTGAATAACTTAATCTTGTGTCCCTTAAAGTGTCACTAAACCCACATCATAAGAAGCTATATAAAATGCTGTGTTACATGTTGTGCAGTCACTATGAGATTTGTTTTCTGTATTCTGCAAAAAACCTGGTTGATACTGCTGCTCTATATCTCTACCTTCTGTTCACATCCTCAATTCGACTAGAGATTTTACAGCTGTAGTGCCTGCCAACTCTGCACATGCTCAGTTTTCACTGAATTTCTATACTGAGCATTTCCTCCCTATCGCATTTGAGAAGCCCATATGACTGTAGAGTTACACATGTGAGGGTATATACAGTGGTAAATGACAGCCCACTCCCTCCCTCCTCCTCCATGCCCACTAACCAGCTAAACACAATTAGGGCAGGATATTAAATGTAGATGAATGGAGGCTTCATCTCCCTGTTCTAAGGCACAGGCTGGAGGGGCTTTACACAGCTTGCGACTGGCAGAAATCCTCCCACACCATGTTATTTCCACAAAATAATAAAGATTTTATTTCAAATCTATATTTGTATGCCAAGTAAGCTAAACCATTTGTTGATATTACTTATTTATTTTTTACTCTGTATTCCAAAGCCTTTTATTTTTAATATGTGACCAGTAGTGTTGGCGAACAGTTCGAGCTGAACATCACCTGTTCACTCGGGTTGCTCAGTGGGATGTTAGCTCACTGAGCATCCCACAATGCACTGCACATTCGCAGTGCATTCTAGGGTCCTAATTGAATGAAGCCTTGCATCTGACCGCTGGTCAGGTGCAAGGATTCCCCAGTTGGCACTGTCAGAGTCCTGATTGGACAAAGTGGTGATGGCTTTCTCCAATCATGGCTCAGTGCTCATAGTCCCACCCCACACTATAAAAGCTAACTTCCCATAGAAAGCTTTTGCAGTGTGTTGGAGTGGAGATAGAGCAGGGCTCAGTTTGCTACTAGCGAGTTAGTGTGTTCACTTATTGCGCCTCTGAGTGTTAGCTCAGTGTTGTGTATTAGAGTAGTGCTAATATAGTGTATCAATACAGTGTAGTGTGTTAGTGTAGTGCAGTGTTTAACACTGCATTACATAACATTTAGTGCTGTATACTCCTTTTCTGATGTAAGAGGGGGCTCTGGTGACCAGAGACCACCTTATATCAGAGTCCACTGCGTTCCCCTTTACATCAGAGTTCCCACTTACATTAGGGTCTGCAACATTGTCCTTTACATCAGAGTTCCCCTTTACATCTGGATCTGCAGAGTTCCCCCTTTCACTGTAAGGGGGAATCCTGCAGACTCTGATGTAAAAGGGATAGCAGGGAACTCTGATGTGGGGGCGCGAACTCTGGTGACCAGAGACAACTTTCAGCAGAGTGCATACACTAGGGAAAGGGGACATTACTGATATGAGGGGACCCTTATATCAGTGCCCCCTTACATTATTGTATTCACTCCCACCTTGCACTGGCCTTGCGGTGCTGTGACTGACCTCCTCTCAGGTGCATCGAGCAGGGTTCAGTCAGGTGGTCCTCTCCAGGCTCCACCTTGGCAGCTCTGGTTTTATCCTATAGTCTTCTCCCCACAGTTTACACACGTCTGACTTCTCCATTGTCTCCCATCCCTACGGCACTCCAACTCTTGACTCCTCTAGGCTCCCCCTCAGAGACTGCAGACAGTCAGACAAGAGATGGTTAAAGGCTGTGGACATGATACAAGAGATGGTTAGAGGCTGCGGACATGATACTAGAGATATTGAGAGATTTCAGACATGATACAAGTATTGATACAGGAGGTAGTCAGAGGCTGTGGACATGATATATGAGGTGGTAAGAGGCTGCGGACATGATACAAGAGGTGGTTAGATGCAGCGTACAGGATACCGGAGGTGGTTAGAGGCTGCAAACAGGATACAGGATAAAATCTCACCAGGCACTGCCGCTTGTCTGGTAACTGCTTTCTATGCAGTAAAACCAGATACTCTCCCAACCTACCCATACCAGTACCTTTCGCCTCATATCAGAGCCATGGAATCAGCAGATACCATTCTATCAAGCGTAAGACATAAATGCTTCATAAACTATAAAACTGAAATTATCTTAAAACTGCACCCTACAGAGGTGCACTTGCAGGGTGCAACAGCACAGACTCCCACTCACACTAACAGGGCTTTAGCTTCTCTGTTCCATCCGCTCGGCTCCTGGTGCGGTGTGGTGGGAATGGGCCATGACATCATCATTTGCATTGTAAGTGCGCCACACAGCCTTTGCCAGACCCGGCCCGAGGGCCCCACCCGTCAGTACTGAGCAAATACAGGATCCGATTGGAGCTAGGCCGGTCACAGACATTTTTTACTAGCACTTTTCTCCTGCTACGGGCACTTACGGGTAGGAGAAAAAGTGCCCTGTTTTTACGGGCTGCCCGTAAAAATATGGGTGGTTGGCAACACTGGGAGGAGTCAGCTGAATTATTTGAACCACTTGCTTCTTGAGGATGCACAGACATTACTTGATTGTGATGTTGGTTCTGAGGTAGAGGAAGGGAGTAACATGAGCCTACAGGGGGAGAACATTGCTAAACAACAAACTGACAGTCATGTTCTCCAACCTGCAGCGTGTTGCCAAGTTGGCTCCAGTGATGATGAGGATGGGGGGTGATGATGATGATGTCACTGATGTGACTTGGGTGCTGGATAGAGCAGAGGAGGAAAGTGAGGGGGAGAAATTACCCCAATGAGGCAGGGTGCTCTCCAGAGGCAGCCATCATGGAAGAGTAGAGAGCAGCCACCCTATTCCGCCAGATTTTGGAGCTGTTATCTCCTGGTCCACTTCCCACAGCTCAACTGTGTGGGCCTTTTTTAGCACATGTGCAGCCGATCGCACTGTGGAAATTTGCAATCTCGGCCACAAGCAGATCAAGCATGGCAAAAACACCAGCAATTTGGGTACCACAAGTTTGACAAGGCATTTAAACTCCCACCCATTGGCAACAGCACCTAAAAGCCACACACTAGGGACACAATTCTTCTCCTTCTCACCTTTCATGTCTCACCCCCCTATATCTCATGACCTCTCAGCAGCCTCCACTAACAGGGATGATGGTATAGCAAAGGGTGTCACGGATCCTTGCAACACGTCTGCGAGCAGCACACCACCAGCTGTAGAGTATAGCAGGCAAATGTATCTGTCCCAGCTGCTGCATGTAAAAAAATACACTCCCTGCCACCCACATGCCCGGTGTCTAAATTCCAGCTTGTCCAAATTGCTGGCTTTACAACTCCTGCTGTACCATAATGGCAGGTTCCCAGTCTCTATTTCTTTGCATGTAAGGTCATTCCAGCTCTGTACCATCATGTGGAAGGCAATTATTTTGGCATCATTGGGAAAGGCAGTCAGCCGCAAGGTCCACATTACTACTGACATATGGTCCAGCAAGCATGATCAGGGATGATATATTTTGTTCACAGCTCACTGGGTAACTCTGCTTGCAACTAGGAAAAATGCAGGACAGGGTTCAGTGCTGGAGCTTGTTCTGCCACGATGTCTTCATATAGCTGGCGGTGATGATGCAAAATCTGTCAGCTCCACTCCCTCCTCCTCCTCCTCCTCCTCCTCCTCCTCCATGCCCTCCTCTGCTAGATTGCCCTATGACCAACAGTACCCCCTAAGCTTTGAAGGGGCCATTCAACGAGTCAGGCTAAAATATGCCATGCACATGCAGTGCTTCCGCTGGTCTGTCTAGAGGACAGGAGCTACACTGGAGCAGATATTCTTTCAGCTGTGCAGCGGCAAGCCCAGAGGTGGTTCATGCCACATAAGCTTGAGCCAGGAATGGTGGTGCGCGATAATGGCACTAACCTTCTATATGTCCTTTCCCGATAGGGAAAGTTGATACATGTGCCATGACTAACATATGTCCTCAGTTTGGTGGTGCAGCATTTCTGAAACGGGTACACAGGTTTGCAAGATCTTCTAAAGCAGGCCAGAAGAGTCTGTAGCCATTTCAGGAGTTCATACACAGTGTTTGGTTGGCTGAAATTCAGCGGTAATTCCATCTGTCCGTAAACCACCTGATTTGTAACATGCCTACTAGGTGGAACTCAACTTTGGCAATTGTGCAGCAGCTGCAAATGCAGCAGAGGGCTGTGAATGAGTACCTGTGTTAGTATGGCACAAGGACAGGCTCAGGGCACATCAGCTTTTTTTTACCCCACACCAATGGCTGCTGATAAAGGATGCATGCACTGTACTGTCCTGTCACCATTTGAGGAGGTAACAAGGATGGTGAGCCATGACAATGCAAGCATCAATGAAACCATCCCTCTTGTGTCCCTGCTGGAGCATACTCTGTGTGGCATTATGGACAAGGGCACTCGAGGCAGAGCAGCAGGAGGAGGAGGAGGACTTCCTTTCCACTCAAGGCCTGCTTTATGCAGACTCCATTCTTGCAATGCCACAGAACATACAAGAGGAGAGGGGGAGGAGGAGGATTCTAGCAGTTTTGGAGGCATTGAAGCAGAGGAAGACATACGTCGAACCTTAACAAATGTTTTTCAGTCCCCAGAAACTTTGGGAATAGCACGTGGCTGGGAGTATGCAGTTCCAGATACTGTAATCCTCACTGACCCGAGGACTCTGCTTCTCATGCCTCCGCAAACTTGTGTTGCATGAACTCCCTTGTTCTTAAAAGCCTGCGAAAGGACCCAAGAATTTGTGGCATCAAGGAGAAGGATCATTATTGGTTGGCAACCCTCCTTGACCACCATTATAAGGGGAAAGTCTGGGAACTCATCCTGCCCTCACAGAGGGAGCACAGGATGAAATATCTTGGACACCTTAACCACTTGCCGACCGCCCACCGCAGCGTGACGGCGAAAAAGTGGCTTGTTATCACAAACCGCCGTCACCTGACGGCGGCCGCGATAACTAGTATTGTGAGTGTGCGTGTGCCACCGGAGGCACGCTCGCGCGCTCACTGTGTTCCGGGTGGGCCAGGGAGCGGGTAGGGCAGACCCGCAATGGCTCCCCCGCAGTGAAAGAATGGAGGTCCATGTATGTAAACACGGATCTCGGTCCTGACAGAGAGGCAAGGGCTGTGATCACAGGTTTCCTGTATATGGAAGCTGTGATCACTCCCCTGCCCCTGCCAGCCCAGCCCCCATACAGTTAGAACACACTGAGGGAACACAGTTCACCCTTAGAGCGCCCCCTCCAGGTTAACCCCTTCACTGCCAATGGCATTTACACAGTTATCAGTGCATTTTTATAGCACTGATCGCTGTATAAATGCCAATGGTCCCAAAAAAGTGTCAAAATGGTCCGACATGTCTGCTGCAATATCGCAGTACCGCCAAAAATGTTTAAAAAATAAAAACCCCAGAAATGAATTCTCATCATTTGTAAAAGCGGCAACTTTTGTGCAAACCAATAAACGCCGATTGCGATTTTTTTTTTTGCCAAAAATATGAGGATGAATATAAATCAGCCAAAACCGATGAAAAAAAAAAGTGTTTTTTTATACACATATATATATATATATATATATATATATATATTTTTGTATTTGTATTTTAGCAAAAAGCAAAATTGTCGCTTGTTTTTGTTTATAGTGGCGATCAGAAATGACATAGAGGTGATC
>BLSH010094631.1:44487-70241 GCA_018402905.1 Glandirana rugosa
GATTAAGTGATATATAGCGCTTATACGCTAGCGTATTGCGAGTTTTTATTGCGGGTACTTTCGGTTAATCGTATAGTGTATCCGCTTGCGTTTTAGCGCATAAACGGCGCTTATACGGAAGAATATACCCTTATCGACTACAGTTGACCCGAACTTGGACGTCTTAGGTAACTTCCGAACATACTTGTACTAAACGAACTTTTTTCACATACCCTTGATGGCGTCGTTTTAACTTTTATATTACGACGTATGTCACGTTCCACACGACTACTGTAGACATCCTATGCTTGGACCTCGACATTCGAAATCTTACGTAGCCTTATTTGGTGATGCGATATCTGTTTTTTCTGTCCAGTTGTAGTCAAGTCTATAGCGTAGTGGTTTATTCCGATGCATTCTAAAGCTTACAGCTCCAGGTTCGTATCCTACAGATGTCATCAGCACACCTTGCACTGTATGCAGCATTATATTTTCAATTTTGCTGCGGTAGTTCCCATACACTTTTTTCAAGCAAATCATGTTCATACAAGCCTTCAATGGATTCTGCAGGTTCAAGCCCAGTTGACATCAGCTATTCCCATATAAGAAGGCATATTCGCGGCAAATACGCGATTTTGCGTTCGCCTATGTGATATGCTAATTGGCTTTCATGGGCGTTATTTTTGAGCGTTATGCGATCGCATATTCGCGATATATAGTGAATTAGGCCCACAGTGTTAAATTTGCAGTGATGCACTGAACTATACTGCATTAAACAGAAGATAAAACACTGAAATATACTGTGTTAAAATTGCAGTAATGCAATGAAATATACAGCTTTAAACTTGCAGTAACGCACAGAACTCTGTGGCATAGTGTTAAACTTGCAGTAACACACAGAAATATATGGCGTTAAACTTGCAGTAACACAATGAAATATACAGCGTTAAACTTGCAGTAAAACACAGAACTATATGGCATTAAACTTTCAGTAACACACAGAAATATACGGCGTTAAACTTGCAGTAACGCACAGAACTATATGGAGTTAAACTTGCAGTAACGCACATCACTATTTGGCATTAAACTTGCAGTAACGCACAGAACTATTTGGCGTTAAACTTGCAGTAACACCCAAAACTATTTGGCGTTAAACTTGCAGTAACTCGTAAAGCTATATGGCGTTAAACTTGCAGTAATGCGCAGAACTATATGGCGTTAAACTCGCAGAAATGCACAGAAATATATGGCATTAAACTTGCAGTAATGCACAGAAATATATGGCGTTAAACTTGCAGTAAAGCACAGAACTATATGATGTTACTCTTGCAGTAACGCAATGAAATATACGGCATTAAACTTGCAGTAATGCACAGATCTATATGGCATTTAACTTGCAGTAACAGTAACGCACAGAACTATATAGCGTTAAACTTGCAGTAATGCACAGAACAATATGGCGTTAAACTTGCAGTAACGCACAGAAATATATGGCGTTAAACTTGCAGTAATGCACAGAACTATATGGCGTTAAACTTGCAGTAATTAACAGAACTATATGGCATTAAACATGCAGTAACACACAGAACTATTTGGAGTTAAACTTGCAGTAACGCATAGAACTATATGGCGTTAAACTTGCAGTACCGCAATGAAATATACAGAGTTAAACTTGCAGTAACGCACAGAACTATGCGGCGTTAAACTTGTAGTAATGCAATAAAATATATGGCATTAAACTTGCAGTAATGCACAGAACTACATGGCATTAAACTTGCAGTATTGCACAGAAATATATGACGTTAAATTTGCAGTAATGCACAGAACTATATGGCGTTAAACTTGCAGTATTGCACAGAAATATATGGCGCTAAACTTGCAGTAACACATAGAACTATAGGGCGTTACACTTGCAGTAATGCACAGAACTATATGGTGTTACACTTGCAGTAACGCAATAAAATATCTGACATTAAACTTGCGGTAACACACAGAACTATTTGGCATTAAACTTGCAGTAACGCAATGAAATATACGGTGTTAAACAATCACTACACTCACACTGACTGAACTGTCCCTAGATTCACACTGGCGTAAAGATAAATGATGGTCACACTACATTCACACTGACTGAACTGTCCCTAGATTAACACTAATGTAAAGATGGATGGGGTCACTATAATCACGCTGACTGAACTGTCCCTAGACTCACACTAATGTAAAGATGAATGGTGGTCACACTATACTGACTGGTACTGCGCAGGTGTCAATATATAGTGATCCCATACGTTATTCTGATGTAAAAATATACGTAAATGATAAAGGTTGGTTAAGTGGAGCCTTTTCTTTTAACAGGTCTGGAGAATTGCAGGTAAGTGCCGGTTCACACTGCACTGTGCAAGATTGTGTCTGATTCACAGCGCAGTACAGGTCACATACGCTGTCCATGCGATTTCAGACATACAGATAAGATGGCTGAATTTGCATTGCATTCGGACCAAACTCGCACAGGGCCTTTTTTTTTTTTTCTTTTGGTCCACACCAGAATTGGATTGCATGGGTGTTCACACCCATGCAATCCAATTGATGTCCAAACTGTTAGTTTGCAATGTGATATGTGAGCTGAAATGGGGGTGTCATTAACAATGTATTGACACTCCCAGCAGGTCACACATGGCAGTGTGAAATGCCATGAGGGAGACAGCAGTGGATTTGCAGGGTTCCTGCATTGCACAAGTGTGAACCAGCACTCATAATGAATTTAGCTGGTGGATAGGCAGTGTTGTACGTCTCAAACTGAGCCTTTGTCTTTGTCATTCACCTGCCTATTACTTAAAAAAAAATTGTGATTGCGATCAAATATTAGCAAGCAAGTGTGGCTTTGTCCTCTGACCTGGGAATGTCATTGTGTTCACCCAGAAGTACCTTTGCTAGTCAGGATCTCTATATAGGTGGATATAGCGAGGTTCCATTTCAGCAAAGAGGTGCTACTCATTTGATGGGTAAGTGTAGGAAATATACTTGCGCTTACACCATGTGGGAAAGGATGCGGTAGCTATATTTGGTGGGGATGGGGTTAATGTATTTGTTCATGTGGGATCACTACACATTCCCTTCCTGTCAGGGCAACCATCAGAAATTTTGGTGCTTCTTAAATGGCTTTAGACCTGTCCCCCCCTTCTGACCACCAAAATTCCCCAGGGCCTTCCCACTGGGCCATTCCACCACATCCGCCCACTGGCAGAGGGGTGTACAGCCTCAGTAGGAATTATACACCCTGTCACACTTACCGGGTGTAGCCTGCTAAGTAAGACTCATTTAAGTGAAGTGTGCAATGCATGCAAGTGTGGGATCCAAGGGGGTTAAAAAAATAGTGCACAGGCAGCACAGCCTCACCCAATGCTTGCAATAAGACCTCGTGCTGAACCATAGATGCTGGAGGTCCCAAACCTGGCCCAGTTGTTGCCCAGGGTGCGCTCTCTATGTGACTAAAGTTTGGTATTTTTATTGGCTATGGTTTGGGAGAACAGTGACTTTCATAGACTCCAATGTTAAAGACTGCTAAAGACTTGAGACACTGGGGTCCCTTACAACAGTACTGCCTGTACCCCCCTGATGCTGGCCCTGCTTAATGTCCATGCGCACACATCACTTCCTGGTTACAGGCACATTACAGTTGCTGCATGTATTCTGCTGATGTAAATCACTAAGGCGTGTGTGTTTATGTGTGTATATATGAGAGAGCTGCTTTTATATTTTATATAAGAGTTACTTCTATACACTCCTTTTACACTTGGCCGACTTTTCCTGAAACTATTCATATCTGTGCTACTTCAATTGGCACCAACTGAAAAGTAGTCCCTGTACTACTTTGATGTGACTTGAGGTTCCTTGCTCTCAATATTACTCAGGCATTCCCTGAAGTTGGGACAATGTTATGGGCAAACTGCATTACTCTCAGGAGAACACCTTTTGACTTAGGCCCCATTCGCACTTGTATGACTTGAAAGTCATGCAACTTTGATGTGACTTGAATCAATGCCTGGTCTAGGGACCGCAAGTCATATCAAACTCGGACCAAAGTAGTTCAGGGACTAGTTTGAAGTTTATACCACTTGAAGTCAGACAGCTATGAATCCTACTCATTGGAAATTGCAGTGTCCAACTTGACAGGCGACTTTGCAGTCCCAAGTTGCAGAACAAGTTGCACAAGTGTGAAAGGGGCCTTAGATATCCACCCAAAAGTGGAAGCTCTGCTTATCTCTCTTCCCCCCTTCTGATGCCACATTTGGCACCTTTTCGGGGGGGGGGGGATGGGTACCTATTTTGGACATTTACCTATCCCCACTTCTGACAGACAGGTATGGACAGAACTTTGTCACCCCTCCTCCTTCCCTGCTGCCAGGCCATTCAGAAAGTGCTCTTTGTGCATGCGCAGTAGGGAATTGGCAATGGAGGCGACAACACCTGAGAGCCAATGGAAACATGGGCTGAGGTGCCAACATCACTAGCTTCCAGGACAGTGTCATAATAATTAAAGTCAGCAGTTGCAGGATGTGCAGCTGCTGAATTGTACATTTTCTGTGGTGGGAGCTGAGGCACCACTTTAATATCAGCTTGTTACCTAGATTGGTGAGCTGGGATTGAGTTTGGGCTTATCTCAACAACCTGTACCATGTGAATAGCTTCAGCTATTCAAGGCTCAGGCAAACCCAGCTGACATGAATGTCAAACAATTCTGACTGTTCAAAGTTTGGCTGGTACAATGATTTGTATTGCATCAGCAAGCCTACATGATACATTTAAACAAGGTTATCTAACTCACAGAGTAGTTCAATGGTATGGATGGTATGACCTTCTAAAAGCTTGCGTTGTACTCAACATTAGATGCTGAAAATATGCGAACGCATATTCGACAATTAGCCAATGCACATCAGTTTGATTGCTTCCATACTATGAATTCTTTAAATGCATGCAATGGTATGTACATATTCAATAATATTATGATGTGGAATTGGAATAATCACACACTAGTTAATGTTCCAGCAGTTAGTTTGTAGAGAATTTTCAGAATCCAAGATTAGTAAATGTGTTTTCTATGGCTGAGTGTGGTCAACTTTATAGTGTAGTGATTCCTTCTAATACCTTCAAAGCTTACAGCTACAGGTTCAGATCCTACCGGTGTCATCACTACACCTTGCATTGTGATTGGCATTATATTCTGTATTTTGAAAATATGTGAAGGCATATTCGCCAATGCCCATCAGTTTGATTGCTTCCATACTATGAACTTATGCAATGGTATGTACATATTCAATAATATTATAGTGTGGAATTGGTATATTCACACACTAGTTAATGTGCCGGCAGTTAGTTTGTAGAGAATGAAGAGAATACAAGATTAGTAAATGTATTTTTTCTGGCTGGTTGCAGTCAACTCTATAGCATAGTGGTTTATTCCGATACATTCAAAGCTTACAGCTCCTGGTTCGGATCCTACAGATGTCATCAGCACACCTTGCATTGTATGCAACATTATATTTTGAAAATATGTGAAGGCATATTCACCAATTAGCCAATGCCCATCATCAGTTTGATTGCTTCCATACTATGAACTTTTGCAATGCATGCAATGGTATGTACATATTCATTAATATTATGGTGTGCAATTGGAATAATCACACTCTAGTGTGGTCCAGGTTCGGATCCTACAGATGTCATCAGCACACCTTGCATTGTACGCAGCATTATGCTTTCCAGTTTGCTGCGGTAGTTTCCATACACTTTTTCAAGCAAATCATGTTCATACAAACCTTCAATGGATTCTGCAGGTTCAAGCCCAATTGACATCAGCTATTTCTATATATGCCGATTAAGAAGGCATATTCGCGGCAATAACGCGATTCTGCATTCGCATGATCGCCTATTTGATATGCTAATTTGCTTTAATGGATTTTTTTTTTTTTTAGCGTCGCGCAAATGCATACTCGCAATATAGTGAATTAGCATTAGCGTATATTTAGATACATAGATTAAAATGCAATATTTTAAATTTGCCTGACAAAAACATTTTTACTGACATACTCCATGACAGCATACGTATGGTTAACCCCGCCTCCGCTCCACTCCTATAGGACCCCACTCCCATAAATTTGGGCTCAGAGCCAGAGTCTGTGTTCCTTTTTTGTCCTCCTCCTGAAGACCAGAATGATTGAATTCTTACCTTGGATAAAGTGTCCACGATCGAGGCCTGGTTGTTCGGCAAGCTGTGCCTTAAAAGACGTGTGGCATCTCCAGCAATTCCCAGCCGTTGGTGGGTTGGAGAAGGGCGATAGATGTAGTCCCATGTAAATCCCCAGCAGTCCTCAGCGGTGAGTGGGGTGAAGAGGGGTGATGGATGTGGCATCATGTGTAATCTCCAGCAACCCCCAGCCATGTGCGGGTGGAGAAGGGTGATGGATGCGGTGCCATGAAGAGCTCAAGCCTGGCCATTGGCAGGCAAAGCAGCAGTACAGCCTAATAGCCTAGCTAAGAGCAGGCAGCCATAAACACCCTGAGCCCATGCAGCAACAACGTCTTCTGTATCCAGGCGTAATCGTGGAGGATGCCGCGCGCGGGGATGTATACCTTTTTATTGCATACTCCATGGCAGCAGTTTGTGCGTTTTATCTGTTTGTCTGTTTTTTTCCTGGTTTTAATGTCTTCCAGCCTATGGCGGCTGGAGCGCTGGGGTTGCCGCGTCGTCCCTTTGGTCCGGGGCGCATGTGGATTGCACGGGTTCTGAGGCTAATTTAATTTAGATAAGGCACCAAGTGAGTTTAATTACCACCTTAATCGGCCACGGAGCCTGTGTGGTTGGTGTGTGTCCTGGTTAGAAGGGATGGTGTGGCAACCCTATGGAGAGCACCTGTGTTCCAAGCCACCACTCTCTCTTGCGGCCTAGTGTCCCTGGCTTACTCCTGCCCAGGGTCTCAGCACATGTGTGCTGTGGGCAGCAGTGGCATCATTGCAATGGAGAAATTCAATCTATGGTCAGTACTGTTGATATTGGGATTTTCTCTGTGGACAGCTTGCAGCAGATTCCAATGATGTGTGCAATCATCACAGGTATATGCTCTGCATACAACCTTGTGTGCTGTCTTGGTGTAATTATATCACCTGTGCAGGTTGGCTATCTGTGCAGTTCACACTACAGATGTATTACTGCTCCCCCTGTGGCCAGCCCTTGTGTAACAAGTTTGAGAGGGTGTTAACCCTTTTCTTTCCTTGCTTGTCTGGGCACACTTTTGGGTTCTTAGTCCTTTCCTTTCTACCCTTTTTTGTGCTTTTTTTTGTGAGTCCTTCTAGGTCAAATTGACAATACACGGCATGAGATCAGTAAGACCTCTTTAGGTCACAACATCAACTTTCTTCATCCAGATTTAGTCATCATAAGTCACTGTCAAGATCCAGTCTTCATAGCAGAAGCTCTGAATCCTTCTCTAGGCACCGCACTCACCGCTATGTCAGCCGCTCCAAGGAAGGAGCCCGCTGGGGATACGGGATTCAGGTCCCAGAGGGCAGGTCTCTGTGTGAGCAATATTATGTCCGAGCGGTTGGAGAAAAGGATTTCCATCAATTTAAGTCTCTGGTAAGGCACGGGGTGCAAGAACCCCTTAAAGAGTACGGTATAAGCTCCATGCTATGCCTACTAGCCATTACAGCGTGTTTCTCCCACTAGGATGGCTAGGAAGAGCGGGAACCATCCCAACCATGCCATCCATCCATAAGGACCTCAGACAGTGAGGCAGAGGGAGTCAGTTTGCCCTTGTGGTGCCCTTTTGGTCAAAGCTATGAAGAGGGCATTTGCATGGGTAGAACCTGTAGAGTCTCCTACAAAGCAAGAGGAAGTTCTGTAAGCACCTTGGGTTTCCGCTTTCCTCCAGTGCAACTTGTCATGCATTCCAATTTATGTGACTTAAAGTTGCAGCAACTCTGGAAAGGTTCCTGCACTACTTCGGTGCGACTTTTGATGCAGCTCTGACCCAGAGACTGTAAAGTTGGATCAGGGGCTGCACTTAGTCACATCAGAGTTGCACTCCAGAGTCGCGCTCTGAATCGGGCGACTTTGGGGACAACCAGAACTAGGGGACATCATTTTGGATGAGCAAGGTCGCGAGATATACCTCCCTTCGGAGCAGGCCAAGCTCTATCCATTCAGGGATAAGGATGTGAAGCATCGAAAGGCTGCCTCTCTAGTTGTTGAAGTTTGATAAGGCAAGCAAGCCGGTTGCTCTTCCCTTGAAGATGCAGTAATTGGGCTGAAAGTTTGCCTAGGCTCTAGTGGTCATGTTTATAGCACTGAAAATGTGGAAGAAGAATGCGGACGCAGTATTCAAAACCTTTCAGATGAAGCATCCAGAAACCTGGTAGTTCAGGAGCCAGTGCTGGCAGTAGGTTCCATGACGAGGCTTCATTTGACATCATACACATTGTAGTAATGTTCTGGCTAGCTAAACGCCATGGCTCTGGCCTTGGCTTGTGGATCCTGCCTCTAGCAGGCGTGGTGGAAGATTCCTTTGAGGGAGCTTCATCGTTTGCAACAAGCTGAATAGCACCATAACCTGGGCCACAGTTGGGTTTTGCCTCAGGACCGACGCCTGCTAGGCCTGAAGAATATGTGGTCTAGAAGACAATGTTCAGAGTGTGTGGGGGTCGGACGCTTTACAGACCAGATCAGGATTTTGGGAAGAGCTGGTGAAGAGGCCAGGTGTCCCCTCAAATGTCTGCTAAGTGAACCTGACCTCGGGTTTCTGAGAAGCTGAGTTGGGGTCTCGACTGTTGGAACTTTAAAACGGTCGTTTCAGGATACGCATGGGCCTTCGGATTTCCTCATCAGCTCAGTTTTGTTTTCCCAGATTTACCTTACTCTGAGGTAAAGAGGCGGATACTCTTGTACTATGTAAGGTCTCTGGTGTTGCAAAGTGCTGCTGTGCCAGTCCCAGAACGCGGAAGATTTCTGGGCATGTACTTGCCCCTCTTCATGGTCATAAAGAATGGCTTGCAGAGGCCAGCTATAGACCTCACACACCTAGAACATTTCTCATATAAAAGGAGAAGTTTATGATTGGGATCCAGCCAGGTGATTGGCTCATTTTGTAGACCTAAATGTTAACTTGCATCGTTACCTGGATCTGGGTCAGTCTTCTTCCCACCTACGCACCTTTCAGTATCTAAAATTATCGACACTATGGTGTCTATGTAGCCAATGGTCAAGTGGATGCTCTGGAGAATGTGGCCCTTCCAGAAGAGGTTTCCCCAGCAGTGGGAGCCAGGAAGTAGAATACAGGTCATCTACAAGGCCTGAGTCACGAGAGAGCCCTAGGTGGCTGCAACAGAGAAAGGTATTTATTGCCATTCCATTGCCCCATCTCCTGCTTCACAATCACGTTGGATACCAGCAATAGGAAATGGGGGGAGTTATTGCCTATCAGGGATAATGCAGGACAGGTGTGGCTGTCAGTTTCACAAGAGTGTGCAAACATTCTGAAATTACTGGCAGCCTTCTGCACCCTACAAGCCAGTTATGCCTTGGACTCGGAAGAATCTAACCGACATCTCATTGGTTTATGTCCCCGGAATCCTGAATGATTCTAACAGGCTTTCTTTCCAGAGTCCAGCTGAAAGGCAACAAATGGTCTCTCCATGTGGTAGTTTTCAGGCAGGTCCCTGGGGGCCAGTCAAAAATCAATCTGTTTGTCTCCCTGTGCACCAAGAAGTTGGAGAAGTTGTATACTGTTGGAAGTACAACAGTAAAGTTGCTTGGTACTGTAAACTACATATAAACATTATAACTGTATTCTGTGTTTTATTATCACAGGATGTACCTTCTGTATCTAAGTGTGCACTTGTATAGTTCCTGTTCCTATCTCCAAGCTAGAAGACATGTTCTGCTATTTCTCCATGAAGTATTCTTCCAACACATGATATCATGATATCTTGATATCTGCTAACATATACGCAGGGCTGGTATCTCCAAGGCTTCAGGTCAGGGGCCTGACGGATTATTTGATATGCAGTGCGACCTATGCGATTCCTCCTGTTCCGGTCAACCTCTGGTTTTTGTGAAGATTCAAAACCGAAGTCGTGGAGGTAGGGGCAGAGATGCTGTATTCGCCATGGCTCCCTGTGTTAGCGTGAATCAGCTACCAGAAACCAGAGCCCATTCCCCACAGGCCAGACCTTCTGTCATGACCTAGGCTCAGACCTTGGAGTAAGCAGAGGCTTCCCAAATGGTACCTCCCTCTTGTTCTCGACTCCCTCGGGAATTGGAGCTCAGTATTCTAAGATTGTCCCTATTAAGACCTCTGTCAAATTCACCATAGGCATATAAAGCCTCAAACTGAGGCATCGCCATGGAGAACCTTTCTTAAGACTCTTTCCAGAGTGAGTGGTGTTGTTGCCTATGCTCGACTCGAATCTCAAGATGACATCATTTCATGGGTACCAAGGAATTGTTCTGCTAACCTTTAGAGTACTAACATACGTCCTTTAGACATGGGAGAGGTCATGTTGTGGAATCCTGAGTTTGGCTCTCAGCAATACCCTTTCTTTTACAAATAAGTGATCTGACTTTTGCGCTACTATGAGTGACTTGGCAAGTGTAAAACAAATGTGAGCTATGTATAAGATGGCCTTTTCTTTGGTTCTAGGAATCTCTCAGATATTATTATATCTGCAAGCTATAGCATCCTTCAGGCTTTAGAATGCTTGTTCATTCTTTGCTGAAAAGAACATGGGAAATGTGCCTCATCTAGGATGATGGTGGCACGGGTTGTCCGGGCCATCCAACAGGCTCAGAGCTGAGGGCTTGGCTCTCTGGAGGTGGTGACCACTCGCTCAACCAGAAGTGTCTACATCTCGGGCAGCTTTGCAGCATGTGGTTCCCAATGTAGTCCATAGGGCGGTCTTGCGACCCTCAATCAACACATTTATGGCTCATTATTATGCAGAGCCTGCTTTTTTTATCTTCTGTTTATTTTGGCTTGAAGGGCCTGTCTGTTGACGGTACGAATTAAAACCTTTGGTTCAGCATTGCCCGCCCATGAGGTGTATGGCTAGTTATATCCCATACGTATGCTGCCATGGAGTCAGTCAGGAAAGCGGAAAATTTCCTATCAAATACTTACCGTAATTTTCTTTTCCTGATGGACTCCATGGCAGCATGAGTTCCCACCCCAGTGTCAGGAGTAGGCTAGTTACGGAACATGGCCTCTGGCTCTAAACCCAAATTTATGGGAGTGGGGTCCTATAGGAGTGGAGAGGAGGCGGGGTTAACCATGCGTATGCTGCCATGGAGTCCATCAGGAAAGGAAAATTACGGTAAGTATTTGATAGGAAATTTTCCGTTTTTTAAATATTTTTTTCAGCCCTGACCAATATGTACAAGCCTGTATAGATCCCTTAGTTAAAAATATTTAAAACTTCATGCTGGTAAAAAAAAAAAAAAAAAAAAACTGATAGCTAATTGCAGTAAATAGTATTCAAAAACTAAGGCACTCACCTTTTAACCCAGAGCTGTCTGTGCAGTAGATTTTTTTCCTGGCAGATTTTCAATTTATTGTAGGTTACTTTTTAAAAAAATGTCAACGTACTCATCACTAAATCTACTTTAAAAATAAACATGTAAAATCATCTCTGTTTGTAGATTTGTAAAACAGGGATGATTGCAATTAACAGAAATTTCTTGTGACTTGACTAAAAGAAGGACATTCACATATGTTCAATTTATCTTCTTAGCTTCTCAAGCAGTGAAACAAGCACAGTAGCCAAATGAATTGATATAAATCTTTAACTAACACCACAATTTAACTAACACATTAGATAATACAATTCCCTGACACTTTGCCTGCATAAAAAATGATACATTTGCCTTCATGCTGTTGGTAATTTATCAAACTCTTTAGTCACTGGGAGTTAATTTTTGTGAAACGACTCTGACACTTAAAAGTGTTTGATGAATCATCCCCTTAGAAAATTATTTGTAATCTGGAGAGGACCTCTGAAAAAGCTGCTGCTTGAGAGTGTTTATTTATGATAATTAAGATAGCAGCACTTCTCTGCATATATATAAAAAACAACATATAACATATTAAAATGAATTAACATTAAAGCTAAATTCCAGGCAAACTGCTAATTACACACAGGAAAAAATGAACTGTTTTACCTTCCTGTTCAACCTATCTTGTCTTGTCTTTTCCACATCTCTGGCTCTCCACATTTTCAGGCAGATGACAGATTGGGGTTGAGTTGCTAAAACTGGAGAGCGCAAAATCTGGTGCAGTTCTGCATAGAAACCAATTAACTTCTTTTTTTGTCAAAGTGTAATTGAACAAGCTGCACTTTAGAAGTTAATTGGTTCTGTTGATCAAGAGTGACCTGGAGGGCAAACTGGGTGACATTTTTTACTTTTGAAGGCATGGGAGAGGGACCTGGGCATTGTTCTTGAGAGCAGAGGACTGGAAAAAATGTAGAACACGGATCCATAATGTTTCTTTGATTGAGGCTGGCTACAAAGTACACGCCAGATGGTACCTGGTACCCGAACACCTCTCAAAAATGTATCTGGGCTTGTTGGCCTCTCGCTTCAAGGGGTGTGGCCAGATAGGTACATTTCTACATGGTGGACTTAGAGTGCACCGCTTTTGGATGAGGGTACTTTCTTTTATTTTTTGAATTACGACAGTCAATATTTCCAGGCATAATGCAAGCATTGCTCTATAAACCAGTCAAAAATGTCCAGAGACACACACACAGACTTTAATATACTTAGTGTTCCTGGTGGCCAAAATTGCTATTGTGACCACTTGGAAAAGCCCAGTTATATACATTGCCTTAATGAAGTGTAAACTCAGGTGGATAATGCTAAATGAAAAAATGGTTAGTGTCTTGCAAGATAAACAACCCCTCTTCGACAAAATCTCGTGCTGACTTCAGGAACGGTTGGCGGTAGATCCCTGGGTGGACATCTTTTCTTCTCCCTTCTTCTTACTCCCTTTTCTTTCTTTCTTCTTTTCCATCTTCCATCTATAAGAAAATACAAGTGGGATGGACCAGTTTAAAAGAAAAGCCAGGTATCTCTACAAATGCTGTGCATTCAATATTTGTTGTAAAACACTATTACTTAAAGATGTTCTATTGTATTCATAATTTCAGAATACAGGAATTATTCTACTACTATAGTCAACACATAATACTGAAATGACATATTTTATTATAGATCTTTCTCTTTTCAAGTGTAGATGTTAATCAAAGTTGTGTACATTTCAATGTTACAATGATCATGCAACTGATCTGTATCCCCCCCTCATAAGATATTTACAGATGGTGCGCATGTGCGGAGGCTCAGTGATGGCTGCTTAAGCCAGGAGCCCTGCACCAGGTCCATCCTCCAGCAGCTTTTCAGCCTGACACAGTGGGCAGGACTCGGGTCCCTCATCCTCTGGACTCACCCCCGCACACCCCCTGATGTCTGGCGCTTCGGCCAGAAGAAGCTTGGAGCCGCAGTTCCATCCACAAGTCAGAACTGGGTGTACCAAGATGGCCACCGCGGCACTGCCACATGATCCTAACGATATGGAAAACACAGTCTGCAGGCAGGTACTCTCCCCTCCGACTCTGCTTTTCTCTCCTGAGACCCTTGGTCAGCCCCAGTTGCCATTAACTCCATCCCCAGCCTCCACTGAATCGCTATTGAGACACGCTATGGAAGACAAGGCCTCCACCCCCTGGAACCTGGGCAAGCCTCCCAGACAGTCAGCCCTGTGAACAGCTCTCCTGACTTAGATTTTTCCTTTCACTCAGCTGACCTATTCCTCAGAATCTCATATCTACTAGATAGAGGGCTTGCAAACACGGCCTCTAAGATTACTGGGGAGATTAAAGCGGACTTTCAAAACCTAGGGGCCAGAATGGAGGCAATTGAGCAGAAACTGGATATGACAGTAGCAAGAACCAAGCAAAATTTGGACCACATCAGGGTCCTACAAGACCAACTGGACACTGCCCTAGCTAAACTTGAAGATATGGAGAATAGGTCCAGGAGACACAACTTTAGAGTCAGAGGCCTGCCAGAGTCCGTCACTGATGTCCACTCCGCCATTCAAGACCTAATGAAAAACCTCATCCCCAAAGCCCCCCAACACCGCCTGGAACTGGACAGGGCCCACAGAGCCCTGGAGCCCCGAGGAAAGATGGCTCTCCAAAGGATATTATCATTAAACCCCACGTCTATGCTATGAAGGAGGAAATTATGCACCTGGCTCGCAACAAATCCCAGATTTCCTGTCAAGGTCATCAGATACAGATCTTCGCTGACTTAGCCCCCTCCACCATACAAAAAAGGAGATCACTCTATGCTATCAGCCAAGAATATCAAGTACTGGTGGGCTTTCCCTTTTGCAGTAAAGTTCCTGTGGAAAGGTAAAACTATCTCCTTCTCCTCACTCCCGGATGGCGAAAGGATCCTCCTAGACCTAAAGTTAATCTCTCAAGAAGCACCCATGGACTGTTCCAGTACGGCCTCAGGATCTACGAAAAGCCCTCCGCCGGCGAGCCCCATCACTCCCCTCTGGAGCAAGTCTAAATCCAAAAGATCTAAGGACAATTTACCCCCTTAACCTGAACTGACCCGCTTTCAGGCTCTCATTCATACCACCTTTGGTGGCCTGCTCTCAGCGGTTTGCTTTTTGTTGGAGGGGGTTCATAACCCCCACTTCTCTTTGTCTGCCACAGACTATCTCTACTTTTGCAACCAGTTGGCCCTTGTTTATAGTTTACCATATGTCTGTCAAGGAGCACGGGTCCTAGAGTGGACTGGGTCCAGTTAAGTTCCCTACACTAAGTCCCAATATAACTGGGACTAGGCTCGTTAGTTGGCCAGAGTCTCTTACAGAAGCCTCCTTTTGCAACAGACTGGTCTTCTCCCTCTACTTACGGTCCCGAGAAGAAGTTCTACCCAAATTTTGAAATGTGTTCTACATTGGCCTGACGTTGGAAATCGTACTAGGTTCTGTTTATATAGTACTGCCTGGACATGGCCTGGTTCCCCATGCACACCCTCTTACCCCCTGATCGCGGTTAGTCCGCAATCATGGGATAAGATGTCCGCCCCCCCCCACCTTGGGGTGGTCCACCTTTACTTGGGGTACAGGGGGATTCTCCTCCTCCTTGCCCTTAAGGGTCTGCCAGAAGACAGTCTTGTTTGCTATTTATGCCTTTTTTTATTCTATCTCTCTTATCTCTTTCTTCTCTTCA
Organism: Glandirana rugosa; assembly: GCA_018402905.1. Lineage (NCBI taxonomy): Eukaryota > Metazoa > Chordata > Amphibia > Anura > Ranidae > Glandirana > Glandirana rugosa. Next base: position 59,761 of record BLSH010094631.1, read on the forward strand.
GTCAATCAGGGGATGGATGCCCAATACTCTTTTGGGTTCCTGTTGCGTTTTCTTCCAGGAGTCTCAAGACTTTTTCCCAGAAAGTTCCACTCACGGGTAAGTGACTTAGCTATAGCTGCCAGATTTCCCCCCTCTCCCAATGGCTAGCCACACCTCACCCTCTCTCTTCAAAATCGCTACGCATAATGCCCAGGGCCTAAATTCCCCTGTTAAAAGGAGGAAGATCTTCGAGGAATACAAAAGACTAAGGTTAGATATAGTAATAATTCAGGAGACTCACTTCCCGATCCGGTACGACCCTAAATACCTCCATCCCCACTTCCCCATGTTTCACATTGCCAATGCACAAGACAAGACCAAGGAAGTGGCAATACTATTCTCAAAACACTGCAGCTTTACATGCCACACAATCTATAAAGACCCGGAGGGGAGGTTCATTCTAGTCAAGGGTACACTGAACAACCAGCTTTACTCCCTGGTCTCTTATTATGCCCCTAATAAGGGTCAATCACTATTCTTCCAAGCTCTATTTAAAACACTCAATCCCCTGTTGGAAGGCTTAATTATATGTGGTGGAGACGCAAACACTGCCTTTGACCAGCAATTAGATAAATCCAGACCCCCAGGAGCTCAACTGACCCGCCTCACCAATTCTAGCCTCAAAATTGCAAAACTCATTCATTCACATGACCTAGTTGATATCTGGAGGGAATTAAACCCCTCCAAGTGTGACTTTACTCACTTCTCTTGCCCTCATCAATCCTACGTTAGGATTGATCACATTCTGACCTCCCCATCTATACTCCACTCATCTGAATCGGTTGTCATCAAAGACACAGCTTTTTTCAGACCACTCACTGGTCATTCTATCTCTTGCAAAACTACCTTCACGTAATCCTTCTCGTCAATGGAGGTTGAATGAGACAATCCTCCACAACCCCGTTAGAGTGAAGGAAATAGACGATGCAATCAGAGAATATTTCAGATTAAACGGAGGCCAAGAGGTCTCCCCAAAAACCCTCTGGGCAGCCCATAAGGCTACCATCAGAGGTAAATTCATTCAGATAGACTCACAAAATAAGAAGGCCCATCAATCTGATATCCTCCAACTTGAACAGTCTTTCTCCTCTCTCAAGTTGCAGCACAAGCAAAACCCATCCCCCAGCTCTTTGGCCAAGTTGGATGCTGCCAGGATGGCCCTTAATCTCGCCCTTACAGCCTCAGCCGAAAAACGTATTCGTTGGAACTATGCAAAATTTTATTCCCAGAAAGACAGGATTTGCTCTATGCTGGCACTCAGGCTCAGCCCGAGGATCAAAAACCAACCCATCCCGAGGATCAGGGTTGATGGGGGACCTCCCACAGCCAACCCTCACAAAATTCTAAAAGCCTTTCAAAGCTTCTTCTGATTTATACAGCGCAAATAAGAAGGTTATGGACCAAACGACTACCGGCTTCCTGAGGGACTTGCTCCTACCCCATCTCTCTTCTAACCATAGGGACATGATGGAGGAACCCATAACTAAGGAGGAAATCCTCGAGGTAATCAAGAACCTTAAAACTGGCTCGGTCCCAGGCCCGGATGGCCTGTCGGCCCCATACTACAAAACATTCGCCAACACCTTAGCGCCCTTCTTAACAAGATTCTTCAACTATAAAGCTAATGGCACCCTGCTAGATCCCCATCTAAACACAGCCTTCATAACAGTCATCCCCAAACCCAATAAAAACCCTGAAGAAACCAGCTCCTGTAGACCCATCTCCCTTATAAATAACGACATTGAGATTCTCACAAAGGTACTTGCGAATCGCCTTGCTTCCTTCATACACCTATATGTGCATAAGGACCAGGTGGGATTTATCCCAGGTAGACAAGGTCCGGACCAAATTAGGAGGGCAATCGACATAGTTTCTCTTCTCAAATTTAACTGGGATAAGGGCCCCAAACAAAGCAGAATGCTCTTATCACTAAACTTACAAAAAGCCTTTGACACTGTCTACTGGCCATATATCTTCACTGTCCTGGAATAATGGGTATTTGGCAATAGTTTTGGAAAAACATTACATGCCCCTACTCCACACCAAAAGCAGTTATTCGCATTAGGAGCCAGCTTTCGAGCCCGGTCAGCATAGCCAAAGGTATGAGACAGGGATGCCCCATATTGCCTTTATTATTCGCTATTGCTATAGAATCACTAGCAATACGCAATAACCCAAATATTAAGGGAGTAGCTTGTGGCCCCCAGTCCCATAAATGCGGCTTATTCGCTGACGACATTCTCCTCTTCCTCACTTCCCCACTAACTACCCTCCCTAATCTCTTCAAACTCCTTGATGATTTCGCAGCCTGCTTGGGTCTAAAGATCAGTTGTACTAAATCGCAAGCCCTTAAAGTCTCTTTGCAACCTGTTCTGGTTGTGAAAATCAAGGAGGCATTCAAATGCCAATGGAATGACTCCCACGTCAAATACCTAGGAATAAACCTAACCCACAGAACAGACCTCTTTTACCAACTTAATTTCCCTCCCATCTATAAGAAACTTGAGGCTGATTTAAAGGGGTGGTCTGGAGCTGGACTCTCCTTGCTAGGCAGATTCAACTCTGTCAAAATGACTTTACTCCCGAGGCTCTTATACCTTTTCAGATCCCTGCCCATCCTGGTGAGACAGGACCACTTAGTTCCAACAGAAGATCCTCACATTTATTTGGCAGGGTTCAGGTCATAGACTCCCCCAAAGAATGCTTTTTCAACACAGAACTGAGGGAGGGCTAGGGCTCCCGAGGTTTCAGTGGTACTATCAAGCAGCCAGAATAGCCCAACTTTCTGTAGTGTACTCGAAATATGAAAAACCGACTGGATTCAGATAGAGAGGCAGGCAGTTCCATCCTTCACATTAGACTTCCTATTGTGGATGCCCCCTAAGAACAGGCCTCCAATTTTAGCCCCGGTCCTATCGCAATACCTCGCTCTCTGGGACAACCTGAAAACATCCCCTTTTTTAGTGTCTGAGATTAAACCTCTGGCTCACATATTCCACAACCAAGCTTTTCTCCCGGGTCTCAACATTTACACTTTCAAATGGTGGCTGGACAAAGGGATGTACCGGATTGGACACTTTATTAATTCGGCAGGCCCCATTTCAATAAGTCACTGTATCTCAAAACTAGAAATGCCTGAGTCTGAACGTTTTTGATTCTGACAAATTCATCACTTCCTTCTCTCCTGCTGGAGACAAACCATTTCCACCTTCAATTACTCCTTATGAACAATGGTGTGGGCAAGCCAGGGACCAGAGGGGAGGCATTTCAGTTATTTATCAGTCACTTTCCCTACCTTCCTCCAAAGCTAGCTACATGAGGGCTTGGGAGGAGAACCTTCAGCTTGAGTGAAGTTTGGAGAGATGGCAGACATACTGCTCTAGAGCGTTCAAAGGTATTATGAATATGGCCTTAATTGAAGCCAGCCTCAAGGTCCTCACCAGGTGGTACCTTACTCCTTCTAAATTGGCACATTTTTCCCTACAGCAAACACCCTCTGCTTCAGAAATTGTCAGTTGTTGGGGAGCCCACTTCATATTTGGTGGTGCTGCCCCAGAATAAGGACCTTCTGGAAGAGGATCTTCAACCTGATCCTCCTGGTCACAAACTGCCATCTCCCCAGGTCTCCAACTATAGCCCTATTAAACGCAGACCTCCCCAAAGTCCCCAAACATTCCTGTAAATGAATACACTTCATCCTCTTAGGTGCCAAACTCACAATAGCTAAGGCCTAGAAGCAACCCAAAGTTTCCTTTGAGGGGGCTCGCCGGAAAATCTCTTGGATAATGGAACAAGAAAAATTAGCCAGCGTTATCACTGAATCCACAGCAAAATTTGAAGCCATTTGGGAACCCTGGGCAACACATATGGGGATCTCCCTAATCCCAGGTGGTCCACACTCAGCTCTCCCCCCTCCCTAACTCCCCTGATTGACTCCTTTTCTGTTCTACGTCTTCTTACTTTATTTCTCCTCAAATTATTTTTTCTTTTATCTGGTCTTTCCCTCCCCCTGCGATTTAAGCGGGAGGACCGAGGGACCTATGGGTTAGGCCCATCACAGGACCATGCCAAGTTTACATGGGTTGGCATATCTCTCCTCATGAATAACTATTGTATTACTTGGCCTATAATATTTGCACAGTTGGTGGGTGTGTTGGGCCCGCCTGCTCCCCTCGCTGCAGCTTGTTCCCATTTGGGGGCAGGGGGGGTTAGGCGGACTCGCGTGCACTGACACTAGCTTGCTATCAGAGGCAGGAGGCCATTCTGTTTATATGTATAATTCGTTTGAATGACTCTTTCTGTACCTATGTATTTTCCTATTATGTGACCCAGCTATGGGCTGATCCCTTGTATCCTGTTCTTTATGATGTTGTTACTACATCTTACTTGTAAACTTAATAAAAAAATTGAAAACAAAGATATTTACAGATATATCACATACTGGTTTCTTTTAATGTATTAAAAACCAAAATATGCATCAAACCTATTGATTTGCCATTATAAATTGAGTAGATATTCATAACAGTGCAGGATGAATAGGTACAATTAGCTAATAAAGAACGCAAGGTTAAAAAGTTGGAAAATTATGGTGGTTGAAGAATTGTAGAATATACAAAAAAAAAAATCTAGTGCTTGTAGCACGGTAAACTCCTCACGGATTTTGACAGGCAGAGGTAAGTAGGTAAAAATATAGATTTTATTTGTACATCATAAAAAAAAAGTAGAAAAACATGTAATGTCACATAAAATTGAATACAAATCCTGATACATAAAATTCAAGACAATGCACGCTGTATGTTGAACAATGACTGCCCATGGAGAGCTGGCGGGCCAGCTGTTGTACATACTGGCATGGACACCTTACATGTTTTGGACCAATTATAGTCCTTCTTCAGAGGTTTTTATGTTATATGGGTAGTAGGGATTCTACAATATAAATGTACAGGGTGGGCCATTTATATGGATACACCTTAATACAATGGGAATGGTTGGTGATATTAACTTCCTGTTTGTGGCACATTAGTATATGTGAGGGGGGAAACTTTTCAAGATGGGTGGTGACCATGGCTGCCATTTTGAAGTCGGCCATTTTGAATCCAACTTTTGTTTTTTCAATAGGAAGAGGGTCATTTGACACATTAAACTTATTGGGAATTTGACAAGAAAAAGAATGGTGTGCTTGGTTTTAATGTAACTTTATTCTTTCATGAGTTATTTACAAGTTTATGACCACTTATAAAATGTGTTCAATGTGCTGCCCATTGTGTTGGATTGTCAATGCAACCCTCTTCTCCCACACTCCACACACTGATAGCAACACCGCAGGAGAAATGCTAGCACAGGCTTCCAGTATCCGTAGTTTCAGGTGCTGTACATCTCGTATCTTCACAGCATAGACAATTGCCTTCAGATGACCCCAAAGATAAAAGTCTAAGGGGGTCAGATCGGGAGACCTTGGGGGCCATTCAACTGGCCCACGACGACCAATCCACTTTCCAGGAAACTGTTCATCTAGGAATGCTCGGACCTGACACCCATAATGTGGTGGTCATTTTTGACTTTTATCTTTGGGGTCATCTGAAGTTTGATGTGTCACATGACCCTCTTCCTATTGAAAAAACTAAAGTTGGATTCAAAATGGCCGACTTCAAAATGGCCACCATGGTCACCACCCATCTTGAAAAGTTTCCCCCCTCACATATACTAATGTGCCACAAACAGGAAGTTAATATCACCAACCATTCCCATTTTATTAAGGTGTATCCATATAAATGGCCCACCCTGTATATTAGTAATATAGTAACAAATGTGCAAATAAGAAACAGGGAGAGTATATACATATATCCACATATAGCCAATGAAGGTTATAAAATTGTATTTACAAAATTGCACAGACAAATACTGCATGTAACTGCATGTAACTGGTAGCTGAACGGTCAGTGGTCTTGCGGACAGGGCAATGCACAGGGGATGAATCCCAGATCGGGACCAGCAAGGCCATAAGGAGGTGATACCCAACACTTCACACGCAAGGACCCGCAGCAACAGAGCACCAGCTCCTGCCGGATATGGCCCAGCAGTCAAAGATCTACAATCATGAATGGAGGAATAGTTACACACTGCGCATCCAAGAATACATACTAGCAGCAACCACCACAACTTCAACGAATATTGTGCATATCTGTAAATAAATAAATAAAGTTTTGCGCTATAGAAATTTGTTGAATATTAAACTTAAACCATAAAGTATAAGTGTCTCTAGTAAAGTCCACATAAGCAGTGATAAATATAAATTATTCAGTGTATTAAAACACCAATTCCACTGTTGTGAAGTGAATCCACCACCAATGTAGCTTAAATACTCTTACCAATGGTAAGTAGTTAAACCGCATGAAGTTTTAATCCAGGCACATCACAGTGGGTATAGAGGCTGGGTCCACTTCATTCCTCAGAGCATGTGGCCATTAAATGGTATACTGGGTCAGGGAAAATATACCTCTTGTCCGTTTCTCACATCAAAAGTGCCCACTGAAGATCCATCCATAAAGAATACAAAAATCCGCACATAGCATAATACCAGATGGCAAAAAAAATTATTAAAAAATTGGATACACTCACATGTTCAATCCAATAAGCATCATATGGAATTCCAAACACAGGTCAGCACAATGAAAGAGCGTGGGGCTCACAGTAACCCGGCACGTTTCGTCTTAGGAGACTTGGGGACCCCAGTTGAAGTCTCCTAAGACGAAACGCGTTGGGTTACTGTGAGCCCCACGCTCTTTCATTGCGCTGACCTGTGTTTGAAATTCCATACGATGCTTATTGGATTGAACATGTGAGTGTATCCAATTATTTTATAATTTTTTTTTGCCATCTGGTATTATACTATATGCCGATTTTTGTATTCTTTATGGATGGATCTTCGGTGGGCACTTTTGATGTGAGAAATGGACAAGAGGTATATTTTCCCTGACCCGGTATACCATTTAATGGCCACATGCTCTGAGGAATGAAGTGGACCCAGCCTCTATATCCACTGTGATGTGCCTGGATTAAAACTTCATGCGGTTTAACTACTTACTGTTGGTAAGAGTATTTAAGCTACATTGGTGGTGGATTCACTTCACAACGGTGGAATTGGTGTTTTAGTACACTAAATAATTTATATTTATCACTGCTTATGTGGACTTTACTAGAGACACTTATACTTTATGGTTTAAGTTTAATATTCAACAAAGATCTACAATCATTCGTAGGAAGAGTGGTTTTGGGTGCTCATGTGTATAGATAAGCAAATGTGTGGATCAGGACACATATAGGACCAGCATAACGCAAAGGTAATAATACATAGCCTACTATATAGATGGGTAACTAGAATCCTAAGAAGGCATCCATCCAGTCAAATGCATAGTGAAAAAGTAACAGTCTGCCTCAGTGCCCCTCATAACTCAGAGTACTCCAATGCATTCGGTGCATCCTGTTCCCAGCTCATTGCTACCATAAATGGCTGCCAAGAGTGGGATAGATATACCTAAGTAGGATGATTGCTCATCCAATCACCTGTTTGGCGATTGGAAACAGCTGGTCAGCAAGATGGCAATGCTGGAGCCATCGTGGGTCCCTCTGCGCCATGACATGTGGGCCCGCCCAAAATGGGCAGAGTCACACCCCACGTCACCGCACCACTGACGCAAGTGCAGCTGTCTCCATGTGCTCCAGATGGAGCACAAGCAGGAAGGGAAACAGTGAAAGAAATGATGGATCCTAAGGCCAAGGAATTGTAGAATCCACTCCCTCCCCAAGTTACTGACCAAACTCCCCCCCACCCCACCAAAATTGAAATCCCAAAATTGGCCACAAATTCATCTTTTAATGAATCTAAAGCTCATCCCTAATCAGCTTCTCCACTGGTTCATTGCAATGGCAGGTGAAACAGGAATTTGTAAAGTTGAAATGAGAAAGAGTGATGTCACTTATATGGCTATATAGTCTTTTTGGCATATATGAATTGCACATACTTTACAGAAGTTCAATTTCTTTGACAGATTGAACAATTCACATATATAGGATAGTACAGCTGCTCCTTTAGCTTCATCACAAGTACATTTATGATCTACATAAAGTATGCATCACTAAAGTTTAACTCCATAGGCTGCATAGTTATTTGGTCAGCAACCTTTTTCTGATTCTAGAAAATGGTTTAACTAGACATGGCATTGGCCAGTGGAGGAGGTCAGATTCATTTCATTTTATATATTCCTTTTAAAGCGACTGTGTTCCTTGGTTAATATAATGTTAAAAAAATCAAGACCTGCATCATCTGTCCCACCTCCCCTCTAAACTTTTCTCTTTTGTACTGGCCTGGTCCCCTGCTGTGGACTGTGGTTTTCTTCTTCAATAACTATGGCAGTTCAGTATACAGTGAAAGAGCAGTATGGCAAAACTGTTTTTGGCCATACGTCTCTTCTGGGTCACGCAGGAGTGCACTTATTTTGCTCTCCTGTGACCCAGAATCAGCTGACAGATGGCTAAAGCCAGCTGCCAGTGGATGTCACAGAGCCACTCTAGGCTCTAGAAGGATGCTGGCCATATTGTCAGGATCCTCCCAACTGCCTGATTGACAGCTGACACTGGTTCTCATCACGTGGCTGAGAGCCAAAGCCAGCTGCGCCTGCCCCCTCTCCAGCCCTGCACTCCAGTGTGTGCTGACGGGGGAGAGCAATGACTGAAAGTAGGGTTGTTTTTAAGTACCCCAAACATCTTCTTAAGTGACATAGGGATCAACAGAAGGAACCAGAAGGAACCAGTGAATGACTGGGGGCATTGGAATCCAATATTCAGACATGTCTAATGTTAAGATCCAGCAGGACAGATAAATATAAAGCCTCTTCTTTTGCAGGTTGTGTTGCAGGTCCTGGTTATCTGGATGTTTTAACCAAGCAACAATCACATTAATGGAAGACGTATTAAGCAATCTATCTTCAGCCCACTGTTAACATGTTCCATGTCAGAAGGAAATTAATTAATGTTTTCTATTTTTATTCCAGCTTCCTTTAATTTCTGTCAGGCAAGTTTATTTCTTAAAGTTATTAAAAGTTGCTCCTGCCTGCAGCATGTGCTAGCAAAAGCCTTGCTTTGTCCAACTCCAATATAACACAATAGAATTCCTATCCATACCAGTCAATCCCAGCAACTGTTTTTCACATACTGTATGTGGAAACAGTCACTCCACCACCTCCTCCATGTAACTCATTTCACATTGCTCAAGGGCTTAAAAGTAGATTCTCTCTCATGGAGTATGTTTTCACATTTGTGCAAATACAAAATCTGAGTCGCCAAAACTGTGTGGCTGATGAGGCCTTGAATTCAGTTGAGTGATACTTAATTCCTGTGTGTCTGCTAAGCCTTGACTTGGAAAATGGAGCAGAAACCATTCTGCGTGGTTTAAAATCATTTGATTATTATGATCAGCAAATCATGGTGATAACTGGGAAGAATTTATGCAGAGCTGCACCAGATTTTCATGCTCCAGTTATAGTTAATCTCTCCTACTGTGTCCTTGTCTTTCATGGCAGGAGCGGGAGATCATTGTGACATTATTTTAAGCTGTTAAAAATGGAATTAACCCAGGCTCTTCATTAAAATCTATACTTAAAGAGTCACTGTCCTTATATTATAGCAATCATGCACATGCAGAATTCACTGCAACCATTCACGGCACTGAACAGTTGAAATGCATAGTGACAATAAAACCATAGAAAAGGTAATGGAACAGTGATGCATTTTCTTCTTCCTTCATTTATACCTAATACTGTTGTAGCTCTTTTTTTTTTGGGGGGGGGGTTATGAAAAATTGCCCTCCCCAAACAGGATATTGGACTAAACCTGTAGGTTAATAAGAGAGCCAGAACCTCTGCCTAGTGGAAGAGGCTTGATAATAAGATTGGCAGTGCTCTCAGAACAAGGCTTCTGTAAAGAGAGGGGATTCCCTTCCTGTGAAACTAACCAGTAGAGTTGAGCGAACTTCTAGAAGTCCGGGTTCTGCTGGTTCGGCAGAACTTCGGGACAAAGTCCGGGTTCGGGTCCGGACAGAACCCGAACTTTGTCCCGGACAGGCCCAGAGGTAACTAAAGTTACCCCAAGCCCCAGGCCCTGTTTCAAGCCCAAGACAGGCCTGGGCTTGGGCCTGAAACAGGGCTTCAAGACGGCTTGGTCGTCTTGGGCCTGAAGATCTTCAAGCGAGTTGAGATGACCAATCAAAGTGTCCTTCCCTTAGGGGAGAGAAATGTCTTCGGAACAAGACTCTCGTGACGGTTAGAATAATAGTTCGGAGAAGGTGATCCGTCTCCAAGACCGAGAGAATAATTGGATGTCCAAATCAGGTTATAGGACAAACCCCTCCCGTTAAAAAGTATTGGGGGGGGGGTTTTTTTTTTCTC
>BLSH010094680.1:30659-41256 GCA_018402905.1 Glandirana rugosa
AGGAGGTAGGGAGAGAGACAAAAAGAAAGTAGGAGGTAGGGAGAGCGAAAGTAAGACAGAAAGATAGAGGGGGGGAGATAGAAAGACAGAATGAAAGCGAGAGGGATGGAGGATGAAAGAAAAACAGAGAGAGGGATGGAGGAGGAATGAAAAGAAAAGAAAAAGAGAGGGGGATTAAGAAAGAAAGAAAGAGAAGGAGATGGAGGGAGATAGAAATCCAGAATGAAAGAGAGAGGGAAGGCGGGGAAAATAAAGAAAGTAAGACATAAAGAAAGAAAGAAAGGAAGAATGAAACTTAGAAAGAAAGAAGGAAAGAAAGATATAATAAAAGAGAGAGTGATTGGGGAGAAAAGACAGGAAGAAAAGAAAGAGGAGGATGAAGAAAAAATGAAAGAAAGCAAGAAAAAAAATAAAGAAAGAAAGACAAGGGAGAGAGAGAGGGGGAGAGAGAGAGGAGAGAGACAAGAGTAGAGAGAGAGAGGGGGAGAGAGAGGAGAGAGAGAGGAGAGAAGAAAGAGAGGAGAGGGGGGAGAGATTATAGGTGGAGAGAGGAGAGAGGGGAGAGAGAGAAGAGAGGGGGAGAGAGAGGAGAGAGAGAGAGAGAGAGGAGAGGGGGGAGAGAGAGGAGAGAGAGAGAGAGAGAAGAGAGAGAAAGGCACCCCCCACATCAGAGTACTCACTCAGAGGCAGGAGGGTCTGGATGGATGGATGAGACTCCATCTTTTCTTTACATTTGCTGGGTTTGAATCTTGAATGTTCCCGCGCCTACATCCCCTTGTTGTCTGTCTGTCGGGGAGTGTGGGCGGGGCAGACACAGGAGAAGAGGAGGGGAGGAGGAGTAGAAGCAAAGCTCTCTCCTGTATGGCTGTGGAGCTGCAGGGGGAGGGGTCAGCAGTGGCTCTGATGATCTCTCTGAGCGTCTCTCTCTCGCTGCAATGCAAAGCTTTCAGTGAGCTCCGATCACAGGATAAACTCTTCCCACTCTTAGCTTGTTTTCCTCTCAGTGTAGCAATGAATGGACTAAGCTGATGGCAGGGGATCTCTGCTGCTAGCAGACAGAGGCAGATCTTTATTAAGGTAAACTAGGCGGACGCGAGGTCCCTGTGAGGGTGAGCCCTTAGGCGACCGCCTAATTTGCTTAATTAAAGGGCCGCCTCTGAGTGGGGGATATAGGAAGAAAAGAAAGAAAGAAAGAAAGAGGAGGATGAAAGTCGAGAGAAAATGAGAAAGAGAGGAAGAGAGGGTGATAGGGGAAGAAAGGAAGAAAAAAAGAGAGGAGGTGGGGAAATAAAGACAGAAAGAAGGAAAGAAAGAGAGAAGGATGGAGAGAGATAGAAAGCAAGAATGAAAGAGAGAGGAGGATGGAGAAAAAAGGATAGAAAAAAAAGAAAAAAGAATGAAAGGTGCATGGAGGAAGAAAGAAATAAAGCCAGATTGTAAGAGAGAGTGAAGGAGGAGGAATGAAAGAGAGGAAAGAGAAAGAGAAGGGGATGGAGAAAGAAAGAAGAAAAGAAAGAGAGGAGGGTGGAGAAATAAAGAGAGAGAGGGAGGTGGAGAAAGAAAGAAAGAGAAAAAAAGAAAGAAAGAAGGATAGATAGAAAGACAGAAGAATGGAGGGAGCGTGAATGCAAGAGGAAGGATGGAGGAGAAAAGAAAGGAATAAAAGAAAAAGAGGAGGATGAAGAAAGAAAGAAAAAAAGAAAGAAAGAAAGAGAAAGAAAGAGAGAGGAGGATGACGGGAGAAAGAAAGAGAGAAAGAAAGCAAAAATAAAAGATAGAGAGGGGGAGAAGGGAGAAAGAAAGAGAGAGGAGGGATGGAGGAAGAAAGAAAGAGATAAGGATAGAGGGAGATAGAAAGCTAGAATGAAAGCGGGAGGGATGGAGGATGAAAGAAAGGTAGAGAGAGAAAGAGACAGAAAGAAATAAAGAAAGAAGGAAAGAAAGAAAGAGAGAGAGAGAGAAAGAAAAAGAAAGAGGGGAGGATGATGGGAGAAAACCGAGAAAGAGAGGCGGATGGAGAAAGAAAGAAAAAAGAGAAAAAAGAAAGAAAGAGGAATAGAAAGAAAGATAGGAGGATGGAGGGAGATAGAAAGCCAGAATGAAAGAGAAAGGGATGGAGGAGGAAAGAAAAAACAGAGAAAGAAAGGGAGGAAGGAATAATGAAAGAAAGAGGGAAAGAAAGAATGAATGAAAGAAAGAGAGAAAGAAAAAGAGAGAGGAGGATGACGGGAGAAAAAAGCGAGAAAGAGACGGGAATGGAGAAAGAAAAAAGGAAAAAAAGGGGATGGAGAAATTAAGACAGACAAAAAGAAAAGAAAGAGAGGGAGAGAAGGGAGGAAGAAAGAGTGAGGGGGGATGGAGGAGGAAAGAAATAAAGAAACAACGAAGAAAAGAAAGAGATAAGGATGGAGGGAGATAGAAAGACAGAAGGAAAGCGAGCGGGATAGAGGATGAAAAAAAGACAGAGAGAGGGGTGGAGGAGGAATGAAAGGAAAATAAGAAAGAGAGGGGGATTAAAAAAGACAAAAGAAAGAAAGAGAAGGGGATGGAGGGAGATAGGAATCCAGAATGAAAGAGAGGGAAGGAGGGGGAAAGAAAGAAAGTAAGACATAAAGAAAGAAAGGAAGGAAGAATGAAATGTAGAAAGAAATGAAGGAAGAAAGAAAGAAAGAATAAAGAAAGAAAGGCAGAATAAAAGAGAGAGGGATGGTGGAGAAAAGAAAGGAAAAAAAGAAAGAGGAGGATGAAGAAAGAATGAAAGAAAGAAAGAAAAATTAAAGAAAGACAGAGGGTGGAGTAAGAAAGAAAGAGAGGTAGATGGAGGAAGAAAGATAGAAAGAGAAAGGAAAAGAAAGAAAGAAGAGAAAGTGACAAGGATGTACGGTAATAGAAAGCAAGAATGAGAGAGATAGGGAAGGAGGCGGAAAGAAAGAAAGAAAGAAAGAAAGAGAGAAAGATAGAAAGAAAGAATGAAAGAAAGAAAGAAAGAGGAGGATGACGGAGAAAGAAAATGCGAAAGGGAGAAAGAGAGGGGGATAGAGGAAGAAAGAAAGCAAGGAAGAGAAAAAAAGATAGAGGAGGATGATAGGCAAAAGAAAGGGAGGGGGTGGAGGAAGAAAAAAGAAAGGAAAGAGAGGAGTAAGTAGAAATAAAGACAACAAAAAAGAAAAAGAAAGAAATAGAGGGGGAGAAGTGAGAAATAAATAGAGAGAGGGGGATGGAGGAAGAAAGAAAGAAGGATAGAAAGAAAGAGAGAAGAAAGGAGGGAGCTCGAATGCAAGAGAGAGAGGGGTTGAGGAGGAATGAAAGGAATAAAAGAAAAGAGGAGGAGAAAGAAAGAAAGAAAGAGAGAGGAGGATGATTGGAGAAAGATAGCGAGAAAGAATGAAAGCAAAATTGAAGGATAGAGGGAGGTGAAGGGAGAAAGGAAGAAAGAAAGAAAGAAAGAAAGAAAGAAAGAAAGAAAGAAAGAAAGAAAGAAAGAAAGAAAGAAAGAAAAAGAGAGTGGAGAAGGGAGAAAGAAAGAGAGTGAGGGGGATGGAAGAAGAAAGAAATAAAAAAATAAAGAATGAAGGATAGAAGTAAAGAAAGAGAGGAGGATGGAGGGAGATAGAAAGAAAGAGAAAGTGATGGAGTAGGAAAGAAAGACACAGAGAAAGAAAGGGAGGAAGGAAGAAAGAATGAAAGAAAGAAAGAGAGAGAGAGGAGGATGATGGGAGAATAAAAGCGATAAAGAGAGGGGGATGGAGAAAGAAAGAAAAAAGGGAAAAAAGTGGAGGATGGAGAAATAAACATAGACAATAAAAAGTAAAGAAAAGAGAGGGGGAGAAGAGAGAAAGAAAGAGAGTGGGGGGTGGAGATAGAAAGAAAGAAACAAACAAAGAACGAAAGAAAGAGATAAGGATGGAGGGTGATAAAAAGCTGGTATGAAAGTGAGAGGGATGGAGGAAATTTCGACGAGACAAGATGGTTTTCATATAGGAATAGATTGTCTTCTAATTTGCACTTTCTTATTGAATTGCATTGATGACAGTGTAACAAGCATGGTGCCATATTTTATGAATTATATCACTTTAATATGGAAATTGTACTTTCTTATATTGTAGGATTCCCAATAAGTATAAAACAAGTGATCCATAAACCAATAGAGAGTGGGACCGCCCTCCGTCTCAGTGGGAAAAAAGCAATACATTTATTTGTAAAATAACAGTGAATACATCAAGGCAGACAAATGCACGACCATAGACACATGGTTAACGCGTTTCATGGAAAAGATATCCGCTTAGGCGCACCTTATGCATGTGTGATGGTAAAAAATGAAGGAGCAAAAAGCGGGGGAACAAGTATAAATTGTATAGATAAATAAAAGTCCATATACAGATGATAAAGACCCAAAGAATTACCCCTATTCTGTAAACTATATTATATAAATCACAAAAACATGCGATCGTGAGTGCATCCTTGAGGATACCAGGCATTAGGTGGTAGGGTCAAAGACTTACGCCAGTGTGCAGCTATGTAAAAAGCTACTGGTAGAGAGCATAGACCGTGGCCACCAATGTATGGCCTCCAAGAATGTTAACATTATATGTAAAATCAAGACCGATCACACTGGAGTCCGAGACCCCACCACATAATGGCAAATGGTGCCACAAAGAAACTGGGTCCAAAATTGCAAAATGCAAATGCTTGCGGTGTTCTACCACCCACACCACCCCTGTATGTGTGTGGCAAAGGATGCCCCACACCCTTGAGGTGCCAAGTGGAAATAAAGAACAACCGCTGCTAGCTGATACAAGAGTCTCCAACATAGGGGACATAAAAAAGGCATACAGTTTGTGGATCACTATACATAATTTTGTATAAATTAAATTAAATTAAACAAAGTAACCAATGTAATCAAAATATCCTAATAGTGACACAAACTAACATAGCACAACATAGTAAAAGATGGCTAACTTTCATAGAAGTGTGATACATTCCACTCGAAGTTCAGTGTGTGGGGCATCCTTTGCCACACACATACAAGGGTGGTGTGGGTGGTAGAACAACGCAAGCAATTGCATTTTGCAATTTTGGATCCAGTTTCTTTGTGGCACC
This sequence comes from Glandirana rugosa, assembly GCA_018402905.1. Taxonomy (NCBI): domain Eukaryota; kingdom Metazoa; phylum Chordata; class Amphibia; order Anura; family Ranidae; genus Glandirana; species Glandirana rugosa. The sequence goes on from BLSH010094680.1 coordinate 35,760, forward strand.
ATTTGCCATTATGTGGTGGGGTCTCGGGCTCCAGTGTGATCGGTCTTGATTTTACATATAATGTTAACATTCTTGGAGGCCATACATTGGTGGCCACGGTCTATGCTCTCTACCAGTAGCTTTTTACATAGCTGCACACTGGCGTAAGTCTTTGACCCTACCATCTAATGCCTGGTATCCTCAAGGATGCATTCATGATCGCATGTTTTTGTGATTTATATAATATAGTTTACAGAATAGGGGTAATTCTTTGGGTCTTTACCATCTGTATATGGACTTTTATTTATCTATACATTTATACTTGTTCCCCCGCTTTTTGCTCCTTCGTTTTTTACCACCACACATGCATTGGTCTACGTTCATCCATAGAGTTTTCTTTTTATTTCTCCTTTTTGTCATGTATTTTTCTTTTTTCTTTATATATATTTTTTATTTCTACATTCCTTTTTTACAATATCTTTATACTCTCTTTATTGTTGAGGGTATTCCCGCTTGGATTGATACATGTTTTTATGGTCCCGGCATGGATGCTTTCGGTCTTTGATCGGCGCGTGTATGTCGGACCTACACAGGGGAGGTTTTAACTCTTTGCAGCAGGCGGACTTCCCGGGTTTTCCTTCTATTAGGGGTCAATCCGAGATCTCCTCCAGCTGAGGATTCTGGTGTTCTTTGGCACTTATCTGATGAGCAACTATGACGTACACATGATGTACACCTGTTGTGTCTCATATATGTATCTACACTTTTTATGCTCTCAACTAAGGGTTATGACTAAGTGGAAATATTTTCCATGAAACGCGTTAACCATGTGTCTATGGTCGTGCATTTGTCTGCCTTGATGTATTCACTGTTATTTTACAAATAAATTCATTGATTTTTTCCCACTGAGACGGAGTGCGGTCCCACTCTCTATTGGTTTATTGATCTGGATGACGGACTTCAGACCTGCAACTGTCATCTGGGATTACCTCAAACAGTACAAGTGGAGCTGTTCCACCTTCCCTCTTCTGCTATAAAACAAGTGATATTTGGACGAGAAAAGATGCTTTTCATATAGGAATAGATTGTCTTCTAATTCGCATTTTCCTATTGAAAAGCATTGATGACAAATTATTAAGTATGGTGCCATATTTTATGAATTATATCACTTTCCTGGGGCCAAATTGAACTTTCCTATATTGTACTATAGTACAGAGTAGTATAAAACAAGAGAAATGTAGGTGAGACATGATGGTTTTCATATAGGAATAGTCTTCTAATTCACATTTCTTTTTTAATTGCATTGATGACTGTAACAAGTATGGTGCCATATTTTATGCATTATATCACTCTCCTCTGGCTATAATGAACTTTCCTATATTGTAGGATTCCAAATAAGAATAAAACAAGAGATATTTGGACGAGGCAAGATTGTTTTCATTTAGGAATAGATTGCCTTCAAATTTGCATTTTCCTATTGAAAAGCGTTGATGACAGTGTAACAAGTATGGTGCCATATTTTATGAATTAAATCACTTTACTCGGGAGTAACTGAACTTTCCTATATTGTAGCATTCCACATAAGTATAAAACGAGATTCATTTAGGTGAGACAACAAGGTTTTCATACAGGAGTAGTTTGACTTCTAATTCGCATTTTCCTCTTGAAAAGCATGGATGAAAGTGTAAAAAGGATGATGCCATATTTTATGAATTATATCACTTTCCTCGGTCGAAACTGAACGTTCCTATAAATTGTAGGATTCCACATAAGTATAAAACAAGATAAATTTAGGTTAGACAATTTTGTTTACATATAGGAGTAGATTGTCTTCTAATTCGCATTTTCCTCTTGAAAAGCATTGATGAAAGTGTGGTGCCATATTTTATGAATTATATCACTTTCCTCTGGCAAAAATCAACTTTCCTATATTGTAGGAATAAGTATAAAACAAGAGAAAATTAGGTGAGACAATTCATATAGGTTTTCATATAGAAATAGATTGCTTTCAAAATCGCATTTTCATATTGAATAGCGTTGATGACAGTGTAAAAAGTATGATGCCATATTTTATGAAATATATCACTTTCCTCTGGCCATAATGAACTTTCCTATATTGTAGGATTCCAATAAGTATAAAACAAGTGATATTTGGATGCGACAAGATTGTTTTCATATACGAATAGATTGCATTCAAATTCAAATTTTCCTATTAAATCGCGTCGATGACAGTGTAACAAGCAAGGTGCCATATTTTATGAATGATATCACTTTCCTCTGGCCAAATTTAACTTTCCTATATTGTAGGAAACCCAATAAATATAAAACAAGGGAAATATAGGTGACAAAAGAAGGTTTTGAAATAGGAATAGATCGTCTTCAAATTAGCGTTTATCTATTGAAAATATTGATGACAGTGTAACAAGCATGGTGCCATATTTTATGAATCATATAACTTTCCTCAAGCGAAACTTAGTTTTCCTATATTGTAGGATACCACATAAGTATAAAAAGAGAGACATTTGGGTGAAACAAGAAGGTTTTCATATAGGAATAGATTGTCTTCTAATTCACATTTTCCTCTTGAAAAGCATTGATGACAGTGTAAGAAGCATGGTGCCATATTAAAATATTGTATGAATTATATCACTTTCCTCTGGCCATAATTACCTTTCCTATATTGTAGCATTCCAAATAAGTATAAAACAAGTGATATTTGGACGAGAGAAGATTGTTTTTATATAACAATAGATTGCCTGCTATTTCGCATTTTCCTCTTGGAAAGCGTTGATGACAGTGTAACACGTATCGAGCCATATTTTAAGAAGTATATCACTTTCCTCTGGCCATAATGTACTTTCCTATATTGTAGGATTGCAAATAAGTATAAAACAAGTGATATATGGCCGAGACAAGACTGTTTTCATATAGGAATAGACTGCTTTCAAAATCGCATTTTCATATTGAATAGCGTTGATGACAGTGTAAAAAGTATGGTGCCATATTTTATGAAATATCCTTTCCTCTGGCCATAATGAACTTTCCTATATTGTAGGATTCCAATAAGTATAAAACAAGTGATATTTGGACGCGACAAGATTGTTTTTATATACGAATAAATTGCATTCAAATTCGAATTTTCCTATTAAATCGCGTTGATGACATTGTAAATGTATGGTGCCATATTTTATGAATTATATCACTTTCCTTGGGCCAAAATGAACTTTCCTATATTGTAGGATTCCCAATAAGTATAAAACAAAAGAAATATAGATGAGAAACGAAGGTTTTGATATAGGAATAGATTGTCTTCTAATTCGCGTTTATCTATTGAAAAGCATTAATGACATTGTAATAAGTATGGCGCCATACTTCATGAATTATATCACTTTCGTCGAGCGAAAAGGACCTTTCCTATATTTTAGGATTCCACATAAGTAAAATCAAGAGAAATGTAGGTGAGACAAGAAGGTTTTCAAATAGGATTAGATTGCCTTCAAATTGGCATTTTAGTATTAAAACGCGTTGATGACATTGTAACAAGCATGGTGCGATATTTTATGAATTATGTCACTTTCCTCGTGCAAAACTGAACGTTTCTATAATGTAGGATTCCACATAAGTATAAAACAAGAGACATTTAGGTTAGACAAGCTTGTTTTCATATAGAAGTAGATTGTCTTCTAAATCGCATTTTCCTTTTAAGCATGGATGAAAGTGTATAAAGTTTGGTGCCATATTTTATGAATTATAACCCTTTCCTCGGGCCAAAATCATTTTTCCTATATTGTAGGATACCCAATAAGCATAAAACAAGAGACAATTAGGTGAGACAATACGGTTTTCATATAGGAATAGATTGCTTTCTTATTCGCATTTTCCAATTGATAAGTGTTGATGGCAGTGTAACAAGTATGGTGGCATATTTTATTAATTATATCACTTTCCTCGGGCCAAAATCAACTTTACTATATTGTAGGATTCCAAATAAGTATAAAACAAATGATATTTGGATGAGACAAGATTGCTTTTATATAGGAATAGATTGATTTCAAATACGCATTTTCCTATTGAAAAGCGTTGATGACAATGTAAAAAGTATTGTGCCATATTTTATGAGGTATCATTTTCCTCGGGCCAAAATGAACTTTCTTATATTGTTGGATTCCCAATATGTATAAAAGAATTGACATTTAGGTGAGACAAGAAGGTTTTCATACAGGAATATATTGTCTGCTAATACGCACATGTCCTATTGAAAAGCATTGATGACAGTGTATTAAGTATAGTGGCATATTTTATTAATTATATCACTTTCCTCAGGCCAAAATCAACTTTTCCTATATTGTAGGATTCCCAATAAGTATAAAACAAGAGAAATTTAGGTTAGATAATAAGGTTTTCATTTAGGAATAGTTTGCATTCTATTTCGCATTTTCCTATTGAAAAGCGTTCATGACAGTGTAAAAAAGTATGGTGCCATATTTTATGAATTATATCTCTTTCCTCTGGTGAAATTGTACACCATTCACCAACTCTTTATATCTCTCTTTCTCTCCTCTCTTTCTCCCTTCTTTCTTTCTTTTTTCTTTCTTTCCTTCTTTCTTTCTTTCTTTCTTTCATCGGGCCAAAATGAACTTTCTTATATTGTAGTACTCCCAATAAGTATAAAACTAGAGAAATATAGGTGAGAAAAGAAGGTTTTGATATAGGAATAGATTGTCTTCTAATTCGCGTTTATCTATTGAAAAGCATTAATGACATTGTAATAAGTATAGCGCCATACTTCATGAATTATATCACTTTCGTCGAGCGAAAAGGACCTTTCCTATATTGTCATCAAGAGAAATGTAGGTGAGATAATAAGGTTTTCATATAGGAATAGATTGCATTCTATTTCGCATTTTCCTAGTGAAAAGCGTTCATGACAGTGTAAAAAGTATGGTGCCATATTTTATGAATTATATCTCTTTCCTATGGTCAAATTGTACTTTCCTATATTGTAGGTTCCCCAATAAATATACATAAATATACATTTTTACACGGTCATCAACCCTATTCAATAGTGAAATACGAATTTACAAGGAATCTATTCCTATACACTGTGTGCAGAATTATTAGGCAAATGAGTATTTTGACCACATCATCCTCTTTATGCATGTTGTCTTACTCCAAGCTGTATAGGCTCGAAAGCCTACTACCAATTAAGCATATTAGGTGATGTGCATCTCAGTAATGAGAAGGGGTGTGGTTTAATGACATCAACACCCTATATCAGGTGTGCATAATTATTAGGCAACTTCCTTTCCTTTGGCAAAATGGGTCAAAAGAAGGACTTGACAGGCTCCGAAAAGTCAAAAATAGTGAGATATCTTGCAGAGGGATGCAGCACTCTTAAAATTGCCAAGCTTCTGAAGCGTGATCATCGAACAATCAAGCGTTTCATTCAAAATAGCCAACAGGGTCGCAAGAAGCGTGTGGAAAAACCAAGGCGCAAAATAACTGCCCGTGAACTGAG
>BLSH010094775.1:0-12303 GCA_018402905.1 Glandirana rugosa
AGGTATAGCTTTTTGGCAGGAGTTCTTCCATGAAGACCACTTCTGGCCAGAATTCTCCACACAGTGGATAGGTGTACCTGGGTCCTACTGGTTTCTGCCATTTCTGTGTTGATGGCACTGCTGGGCATCTTCCGATATTGAAGGGCAGTAAGCATGATATGTTTTTCATCTGCTGCACTACATTTCCTTGACCGACCACTGTTGCCTGATCAATGGTGTCCTCAATGCTGAGAAATATAGGAAGATATTTGTCCACCATGCCATACCATCAGAGAGGCGTGTGAATAGCCCCAAATTTATTCTGCTGCAGGATAACAACCCCAAACATATAGCCAATGTCATTAAGAACTATCTTCAACATAAAGAACAACCAGGAGTCCTGAAAGTAATGGTTTGCCCCCCCACAGAGCCCTGATCTCCACAACATTGGATCTGTATGGGATGATGGTCTGTGGTTATTCTCCTAGATGTTTGGAACAACTTGCCTGCTGAGTTCCTTCAAAAACTGTGTATGTAGGTGTATGTATGTGTGCCAGTGTATGCGTGTGTGTGCGTGTGTGCGTGTGTGTGCGTGTGTGTGTGTGTGTGTGTGTGTGTGCGCGCACACACACTATCTCACAAAAATGAGTACTCCCCTCACATTTTTGTAAATATTTCTTCTATCTTTTCATGTGACAACACCGAAGAAATTACACTTTGCTGCAATGTAATGTAGTGAGTGTACAGCTTGTATAACAGTGTAAATTTGCTGTCCCCTCAAAATAACTCAACACACAGCCATTAATGTCTAAACCACTGGTAACAAAAGTGAGTACACCCCTATGTGAAAATGTCCAAATTGGGCCCAAAGTGTCAATATTTTGTGTGGCCACCATTATTTTCCAGCATTGCCTTAACCCTCTTGGGCATGAAGTTCACCAGAGTTTCACAGGTTGCCACTGGAGTTCTCTTCCACTCCTCCATGACGACATCACGGAGCTAGTGGATGTTAGAGACCTTGCGCTCCTCCACCTTCCGTTTGAGGATGCCCCACAGATGCTCAATAGGGTTTAGCTCTGGGGACATGCTTGGACAGTCCATCACCTTTACCCACAGCTTCTTTAGCAAGGCAGTGGTCATCTTGGAGGTTTGTTTGGGGTCATTATCATGTTGGAATACTGCCCTGCAGCCCAGTCTCCGAGGGGAGGGGATCATGATCTGCTCCAGTATGTCACAGTACTTGTTGAGATTCATGATTTCTGAAATGAACTGTAGCTCCCTAGTGCCGACAGCACTCATGGAGCCCCAGATCATGACACTCCCACTACCATGCTTGACATTAGGCAAGACACACTTGTCTTTGTACTCCTCACCTGGTTGCCGCCACACACGCTTAACACCATCTGAACCAAATAAGTTTATCTTGGTCTCATCAGTTCCAGTAATCCATGTCCTTAGTCTGCTTGTCTTCAGAAAACTGTTTGTGGGTTTTCTTGTGCATCATCTTTAGAAGAGGCTTCCTTCTGGGACAACAGCCATGCAGACCAATTTGATGCAGTGTGTGGCTGATGGTCTGAGCACTGACAAGCTGACCCCTCACCCCTGTAATCTCTGCAGCAATGCTGACAGCACTCATATGTCTATTTCCCAAAGACAACCTCTGGATATGGCGCTGAGCATGTACACTCAACTTCTTTGGTCGACCATGGTGAGGCCTGTTCTGAGTGGAACCTGTCCTGTTAAACCACTGTATGGTCTTGGTCACCGTGCTGCAGCTCAGTTTCAGGTTCTTGGCAATCTTCTTATAGCCTAGACCACCTTTATGTAGAGCAACAATTCTTTTTTTTAAGATCCTCAGAGAATTCTTTGCCATGAGGTGCCATGTTGAACTTCCAGTGACCAGTATTTGAGTGTAAGAGTGATAACACCAAATTTAACACACCTGCTCCCCATTCACACCTGAGACCTTGTAACACCAACGAGTCACATGACACCGGGGAAGGAAAATAGCTAATTGTGCCCAATTTGGACATTTTCACTTAGGGGTGTACTCACTCTTGTTGCCAGCTGTCTACATTACATTTTAGCAACGTGTAATTTTATAATAAAATATTTACAAAAAGGTGAGCAGTGTACCCAGTTTTGTGAGATACTGTATATATATATATATATATATATATATATACATTTGCATTTTTTTTCTTTTTTATTCCATCTTTTCTTTTTAAATACATTTTATCTAACCAGAGCAATACAGTGTTACCATAGTAACACTTTACTACTCTGGGGAAGTGATCAGGATTTTTACATTATTATGATTGCTTATAGACAGTTAATTTAATTTGTATAAGCAACCAATTTTACTGAATGACATTTATTCATTCATTGTGTATTGTTGTGATTAGCTATGATTGACCACGGCTAATCATATGGTACAGATGAGCTGTGATTGGCCCTGTGTGTCCCATGTGATCACTGTGACCAATCACAGCTAGCAACACAATTTTACACAATGAATGGCATGAAATGAAGCCATCCATTGTGTACAATTGTCATGTGATCTGCTGTGATTGGTCATTCTGGGAGGATGTCTTAAGACATCCACTGAATGTTGAATGTCTCACCCACCCTTCATAAAAAAATTGTCAAAAGCTGTCCACTGTTTTAATTTACTTTTCACACCTTTTTGGTGAATGAGTAGGGGTACTATGTACTATGTACCCTCACTGACATAGGGAGAGGCCAGGATCTGGGGGTTCTCTTGTTAAAGGGGTCTTAAAGATTCTAATAAGGCCCCCACCCACAGCACCCCACAACCATTGCCCAGGGTTGAGGGGAAGAGGCCCTTGTCCCCATCAACATGGGATATTCTGTTGCCAGCAGGGAGCCCCCCTGACAGCAGATGAGTCATAGTTGTTAAGGATGCAATGGCTGCCCTTTGTAACAACCAGCTATCCAGGGTTGTTTTGCTTATATTCTGCTGTCAGTGGGGAAGCCTGCTGGCAGCAGATGAGTCATAGTTGTCAAGAATGCCCTCTCCTTAACAATAAGCTATTCACAAATTAATTCAGATCATCTGTTGCTTTGGATACTTCAAACATCTGAATGAGACTAATGCATGTTGTTGTTTCATTATAATTTATTTTGGCTTTGTTGAAATGTGCTACTGTTGTTATTTGGAGACATCCTAATCTCTCAATAGCAAACATTTTTTTACACATTTCAGTTCATAGTAAAACGAACTACACATATCTAGCAATAATACAACTTTCAGTCCCTTGACTCACCCAGGGTACTAAGTGTAATCCTAGGCTCTAACTTGTCTTTTAAGCTTCAAATCCAATCACTGTTAAAAGCATGTATATGTCACTTCCGTAACATCTCTAAAATTCACAGATTTTTACCTTATGTAACCACTAAGCAACTTATTCACTCCCTTGTTATTTCTCACCTTGACTTTTGCAACTCCCTTCTGATAGGCCTGCCGCTACACAGGCTACCCCTCCTTCAGTTTATCATTAATGCTGCTGCCAGACTTATCTACCTGACCAACCACTCAGTGTCCACCACCGCTCTCTGCCAATCCCTCTGCTGGCTTCTGATTGCCCGGCAAATTAAATAAAAATCCTAACAACAACAAATAAAGCAATTCACAACTATGCCACAAGATATATCACCAAGTTTGTCTCAAAATATCACCCAAACACTCCTCACTGCTTCTTCGAAGACCTTCTGCTCTTGTCTCCTCCTCCCATGCTTATCCCCAGGACTTCTGCAGAGCCTCTCTGAACTCTCTACCTCAATCTGTTCAGCTATCTCCTACTCTGCCCTTCTTTAGGAAATCCTTGAAAATGCATCTCTTCAGGGAAACTTATCCCACCTCCACCTAACAATTGAGCTTTTCATTTTTTTATCAGCTCTTCCCTTACAGTTTTTACCGTATGTATCACTTGCTCCACTCTATTGCACAAACTGTCATAACTATATATATCCAGTATAATAATAATAAAAATAATTCACTGCCTACCTAAAGGGGTATCCCTGGTTAGTCATTTACAAAAAAAGTGAAAAGCAAATAAACAAACACACTTTACAAAAGCACTTTACTAAAACAAATAAACACTGGTGACAAAGACCTTTATTTAAAAAAAAATCACACAATGTAAACACATTGCCATTCACACTGTTCAGGAATGTAGATCCACATCAATCACAATTTACAATGCTCCCTAGCCCACCAATATAACACTGATGCATCAGCTCAAGGTAACTGCTTAATATGAATGACATTTCCTTAGATGACAGCTATACGTAAACAAAGGATCTGCTTTGACCAATGGGCATCACCATATTTGGTCAATGATATTTCCCAGGATCCCCCATGACACTACTGACCAAATGTGGACAGGTCCACTTTTGGTCAATGATGTCACCTGGGATACCTCACCCTTTTGAGGGCTTGGAAACTGTCATTAAGGGTAAGCAGTCATTGGAAGTAGACATGTTGGCAGAGTTGGCCAGTCTTTTTTTTTCAGCAGGTTGCTAATCCTTATTCATTGTGATTAATGTTGTATTTGCATCACTGGATGGTGCAATGGATGATGGATTTACATAGGAGCGCATTGATAGAAAAAAGTACACCCTGTCCAAACATTTGACACTCATATTTTACTTTACCAAAAAATAATCTCAAAAATGCAAGTCAAACCCATTAATCTGTTCATTAACAATTTATGGCACTACGTACAAATTTTGCCAGCACCTTCCTTGCTTTCACCGATTAGTTTAGAAAATGAGTTTGTTACTTGATCAAAATCTATTTTTTTCAATTTCATTCCTTTCTACACTCATCAGAGCAAGATCACAGAGTTTATATTGACACATGGAGGTTCTCACATCAGAGCCCCCCTTAAATGAGAGTCGCTCTTCACATCAGAGCCTGGAATTATCATTTACAATAAAGGGGTCTTCAGATATCTATCCCTCCATGAGTAAGGGTTACATAGTTCACAAAAAATGTAAATAAACACATGCACAGATCTTAACCACTTCAACCCTGGAAGGATTTTCCACTGTAGGACCAGAGCACTTTTTTGAATTTGGCACTGCGTTGCTTTTACTGGTAATTGCATGGTCATGCAATGCTGTACCCAAACTAAATTTGCGTCCTTTTTTCCTACAAATACAGCTTTCTTTTGGTGGTATTTGTTCACCTCTGTGCTTCTTATTCTTTGCGATACAAAAAAAAATGAGAATTTTGAAAAAAATTATATTTTCTATTTTTTGTTATTAGAAAAATACAATAAACTAAATTTTAGTCATAAATGTTTGCCAAAATGCATTCAGCCACATGTCTCGGGTAAAAAAAAAAGTAAATTAGGGTATATTTATTGGTTGGAGCAAAAGTTATAGCACCTACAAACTAGGGTACATTTTCTGGAATTTTCGCAGCTTTTATTTTATGGCTGCCTATCTTGTTTCCTGAGGTGCTATAATGGAAGGGCAGAGCAAACCATCCCCCATTTTGGAAAGTAGACACCCAAAGGAATTAGCTGAGAGGCATGTTGAGCCCATTGAACATTGTATTTCTTTTTCCACAAGTGATTGAAAAATGACAAAAAAAAAAAGAAAAATTACACAATGTTGTCACTGAAATTATATATTGCTCACACATGGCATGGGCATATGTGGCATTACACCCCAAAATACATTCTGCTGCTTCTCCTGACTACAGGGATACCCCATGTGTGAGACTTTTTGGGAGCCTATCCACATACGGGACCCCAAAAACCAATCACCGCCTTCAGAATTTCTAAGGACAAAAGTTGATGCCTTCACCCCACACTACCTATCACAGTTGCGGAGGCCATGAAATGCCAAGATAGCAAAAAAAACCAAATGACCCCATTTTGGAAAGTAGACACCCCGAGCTATTTGCTGAGAGGCAGGTTGAGTCCATTATTTTTTGTCGCAAATGATTGAAAAAGGACAAAATAAAATTACACAAAGTTGTTACTGAAATTATATATTGCTTACACATGGCATGGGTATATGTGGAATTACACCCCAAAATACATTTTGCTACTTCTCCTGAGTACTGCCTTCAGGATTGCTAAGGGCAAAAATGTATACCCCACAGTGCCTATCTCAGTTGCGGACGCCATGAAATGCCCAGATAGCAAACCCCCCCCCAAACGACCCCATTTTGGAAAGTAGACACCCCAAGCTATTTGATGAGAGGCATGTTGAGTCCATGGAATAATTTATATTTTGCCACAAGTTTCGAGGAAATTACAATTTTTTTTTTCACAAAGTTGTCACTAAATGATATGTTGCTCAAACATGCCATGGATATATGTGAAATTACAACCCAAAATACATTCTGCAGCCTCTTCTAAATATGGAGATACCACATATGTGAGACTTTTTGGCAGTCTAGCCACGTACAGGCCCCTGAAAACCAATCACTGCCTTCATGATTTCTAAGGGCATAAAATGGTGATTTTACTCCTCATTCCCTATCAGAGTTTCGGAGGAGATGGAATGCCCAGATAGCACAATACGCCCCAAAATGACCCCATTTTGGAAAGTAGACACTACAAGCTATGTGCTGAGAGGCACATTGGGTATTTTGCAGGTCTCACTTTTTGTCACAAAGTTTTGAAATTTGAAATAATACATTTTCCGTGTATTTCTTCATTTTCCAAAACAAATGAGAGCTGCAAAATATGCACCATGCCTCTTAGCAAATACCTTTGGGTGTCTACTTTCCAAAATGGGATCATTTGGGGGTTTTTGTGCTACCTTGACATTTCAGGGCCTCCAAAACTGTGATAGGTACTGAGGAGTAAAATCGCCATTTTATGCCCTTAGAAAGCCTGAAGATGGTGATTGGTTTGTGGGGTTCTGTACATGGCTAGGCTCCCAAAAAGTCTTACACATGGAGTATCCCCATGCTCAGGAGAAGCAGCAGAATGTATTTTGGGGTGTAATTTTACATATACCCATGGCATGTGTGAGCAATATATCATTAAGTGACAACTTTGTGAAAAAAAAGTAATTTCCCAGAAACTTGTGGCAAAATATAAAATATTCCATGGACTCAACATGCCTCTCAGCATATAGCTTGGGTTGTCTACTTTCCAAAATGGGGTCATTTGGGGGGGTGTTGCTATCTGGGCATTTCAGGGCCTCCGCAACTGTGATAGGTAGCATGGGGTGAATGCATAAATTTTCGCCCTTAGAAATGCCGAAGGCGGGGATTGGTTTTTGGGGTCCCGTACGCGGATAGACTCACAAAAAGTCTCGCACATGGGGTATCCACGTACTCAGGAGAAGCAGCAGAATGTATTTTTACTTTCAAAAGTTTTTATTGTTTTGTTAGGACCATTATAAGAAAGAAAGCATGAGCAAGCATATGTAACATAAGATTACAACATTGGTTGAGCTAGAGACAATCAAAGAAAGCTTTGAGATGCCTCAGTACAAATCTGGACATAACAGTGAGGGTACATATTCATATGTAAAATGTGTCATCCCAGTCCACGCCCGACACCCCATGTGGGATCTAACTGTGACAGGAGAGGACAGCGGGCCCCTTAACATTATGTGAGAAGGCCAGAAATCAGTGTAAGAATAACATCTTTCAAGGGCTTCTCAAGTAAAACTTGTCAGAGAAAAGTAGCTCAATGGCCTCACTAAACCGAAGTAAACCATCCTCTTGGTGTAAGAAGAGAGGAGCAATGACAGGTGAGCTTGTGGGTATCTCAAAAAAACAATCGAGCAAAAAGTAGAGAGCAGGGGGGAAGAAGGTTAGAGAGAGTGAACAGAAGGCCAAAAGATAGAGAGAAGATTGAAGACCAAGAGAAATAAAGTAGCGACCAAGGGGGGGAACCATCCTGCATTACTAATTGAGGGAGAATCAGAATGTGAGTTCAATTTGTAGGTATCGAGCCCAGGGTTCCCAGGTTGATTCCCATTTCACTGTAGAGTCCTGTAAAATACTGACCATTTTCTCTTGAGCCATGATCCAAGAGATCTTTCTCTTGGCTAAAGAGAAGGGAACTGTAGATTATAGCCCACTCCTGGAAACAGACAATTTTATCCCCGTAAAAATAAAAGCTATGAGTTTATTGGTTGCCTTAGAGGCATTAGGAACTGGAAAGTTAAGTAGTGCCATGTGGGGTTGTTTCTGGATAGGTAAACCCGTAACTCTGCGAATCATTTGGAAGGCCTTGTTCCAAAAAAGTCCCTGATTTTGGGACACTCCCACCAGATATGTAACATTGAGCCCACCATCTAGTCAGAACCTTTAGGTTAGCTTCCGTTAATGCTGTGTTTATGATCCCTTAATAGGCCTGGGACGAGGCGTTCTGCCAGTCAGAAAAGCTCCAGACCTGGCCCAACTCAATCTCCCATTCTAGCATAGCGGGAGATTTAGACTCCACTCTGGACAGTGCCTGATAGATCACCGAAACCCCCCCTCTGCTCCATGGCCCAGCCACACCAGGCTTCATAATCAGTGATAGGCAGTGGGTCTGGTATTGTATACCATATTTTGTGGAGGAAATGTGATATTTGGGAGTAACGGAATTTTTCGGATGGAGGCATATCGAGTTTACTATTGCAGTAGGGGAGAGATACGGGGCCATTGGTGTGAAAGAAATGTCCGATCCTGAAGAGGCCCTTGTTCCACCACCAATGAAATGACTTGATGTCTAATCCCGGGGGGAAGTCAGGGTTACGGAAAAGATGGGCTAGTGGGTGCCATGGAGAAACAAGTCTTGGGTCTTTCCTAAGAGAGTCCCATAAGGCCACTGAGTGTGATAAGGATGGGGCCATAATTGGCGGTCTTGTGTTGGGTGGGCACCATAATAGAAAGTCAAGGGTGAAGTGTGGGGTGGCCTGTCTTTCAATCTGTACCCAGTCTGGCATAGTCACTTTGAAGTAGATAGTAGATAGTTGAGCTGTTTGGGCTGCTAGGTAGCATTTCTTAAGGTGTGGGAGCCCCAATCCCCCCATTCCTGGGTCGGTACAAGCATTGTCTAGCTACTCTGTATCCTTTAGAACCCCATATAAATTTGATCATTTTAGCCTGATGCTTACGGAGGGGGGTAGAGGGTATGGATATTGGGAGAGATCGGAGGAGGTATAGTAGGCGGGGTAGGAGGGTCATTTTTACTGAGTTAACTCTACCTAGCCAGGAAAGGCAGAGTTTATCCCATTGTTTCAGATCAAGTTTTAGTTTGTGGAACAATGGTGGGTAATTAGCTTAATATAGACGATCAATAGAGTTTGTTAATTGGACCCCCAAGTAGGAAAGTTCAGAGTCGCTCCAGGCGAAACTGAAGTTTTCCTTCAATTGGGTAACCAGGGGAAGTGGTTAATTTATGTTTAGTGCTATGGACTTAGAATAATTCACCATTAGACCTGACACCGTGCTAAAGTCATACAGTATGGAGCAGATATTTGGGAGAGAGATTAACGGGGAAGTGACGAAGAGTAGAATGTCATCCGCGAAGAGCGCACATTTGTGAGTCTGTGGACCACATCTCACTCCGTGTATATCGGGGTGATCCCTTATGGCTGTGGCTAGTGTATCTATTACGATTGCGAAAACTAAAGGGGAGAGGGGGCATCCCTGCCTGGTTCCCCTTGAGATAGGGAAAGGGTCTGAAAGGAAAACCTGCATTCGGATTTGCGCCTGCAGGTTAGAGTAAAGCACCCCTATGACATTCATAAAGTGATCCCCAAAACCCCAGCTATGTAGGACTGATGTTAAGAAGGGCCATGAGACAGAGTCAAAAGCCTTTTGCAGGTCTAGGGAGAGCAGAAACCCCGCTTGAGGGTGTTCGCCATCCCAATTAGAGTTTAGTAACAAGATTATGTTGATGGCGCGTCTGACCTGGTCTGGGCCCTGTCGTCCAGGGATAAACCCCACCTGGTCTTTGTGTATGTACAGACTAATAAACGATGCAATGCCTTTGTCAAAATTTTGAGATCATTATTGATCAGTGAGATGGGTGGTAATTGGCGACCAAACTCGGGTCCTTGCCAGGTTTGGGGATCACTGTTATGAAGGCTAAATTTAGCGCTCCATCCAGAGTGGCGCCTTTGCGGAGGTCATTAAAAAAGCTAGAAAGATATGGGGTAAGAGTGGAGGCGAAATGTTTATAATAACTTACTGAAAATCCGTCCGGGCCTGGGGCAGAGTTGGGTTTTAGTGATTTAATCACCTGTGATACTTCTTCTGCCATGATGGGAGCTTCAAGTCTGTCCCTATGGTGGTCTTTAAGTTTTGGGATCTTGTGTGCTTTCAGGTAGGATTCTAGGATGTTAGATGGAGACGACTTGTGTGCTCCATATAAGGATTTGAAGTCATGAAAGGCTCCTAAGATAATTTTGGGATTTTGGGAGGGGGGGTCCATAAAGCTTAATTCTAGGTAGAGCGTGTGACCTTATTTTGGGAGCGAGCTTAGAGGCTAAAGCTGGACCTGGTTTGTCCGTCTGGTGGTAGTAGCATGCCCCAGCCCAATGGAGGCTCTTTTCTGCTATCGTCGTGAGAGCTAGGTTTAGGGCAGCTCTAGCTGCGTCCAGTTTTGCTATTGAATCTGATGTTGGGTTACGTTTATGTCTGCTGCTCAGGGATGCAAATTCTTTATCTAACTTGCCAATCTCAGCCTGTCTAGCTTTCCGGATACTGGCGGACAATTGGATGAGTTTTCCCCTAATTGTGGGCTTGTGGGCTGCCCATAGGGTAGAGGGAGAGATGTCTGGGATATTGTTTAGTTGAAAATATTCTTAGATATGATTATCAATCTCACGGACATGGCAAGGATTGCTAAGGATGGAAGCGTTCAACCTCCAGCTCCCCCTTCCTTGTGTGCCCGCTGATCGTTTCAGAATTATGTAGAGCATGGAATGGTCCGACCAGCCAGAGTCCCTGATGAAAGCCTTTGGTATTATTTTGGAGGGTATGAGAAAGTGGTCTATCCTGGAATGGTCTATCCTGGAGAATGAATTATGCGAGTTAGAAAAATGAGTGTAGACGCGTTTGGACAGATTCCACGACCCTGTTGGCTGAGTAACTTAGCTACTGCTAGGCTCTGCCTGGTGGGACAAATGTGGCCCTTCCATGGGGGTTGAGCTTTATCCAACCCAACATCGAATGCTACATTGGAGTCACCTCCAAATATGATTGTGCCTTCAAGGAGCAGATCTAGGACTGTAACAATGGATCAAAAAAGTTTCCCTGACCTGCGTTCGGGGCATAGTACGAGGTTAGAGTGTAAAGGTGATTATTAATATGACCTTTGACTAGTAAATATCTGCCACCAGGGTCCCTGAAGACTAGAGTAGTGACAAAGTTGCACCGTTTGGCGAAAAGGATAGCTACCCCTTTTGTTTTGTTATCAGCGTTGTCTAAGTGAAATACGGGGAACTTGGGGTGTATAAAGCCTGGTGAATATGATTTGGGGAAGTGTGTTTCCCGCATAAATAAGATATCTACTTTATCGTTGTGGTAAAACTGAAGGGCTTTCCTGCATTTTATTGCCGAGTTCAGCCCTTGTACGTTGTGGGAAGCAATGCGAAGAAGGAGTTTGGTGGGAGAGGGTCAGCCATGGAGCCAGAAGGATTGGGCTATCACTGAACAACAGGCACTTACCCCAATCTGGATGGGAATTCCCGGAGACTAGAGTTGAGCGAACTTCTAGAAGTCCGGGTTCTGCTGGTTCGGCCGAACTTTGGGACAAAGTCCGGGTTCGGGTCCGGACAGCACCCGAACTTTGTCCCGGACCCCGAACCCCATTGAAATCAATGGAGACCCGGACTTTTAGGCACAAAAAATGTTGTAAAATAGTCCTGGAAGGTCCTATAGGTCTGCAAAAGGAAGGAAATGTGGGTAAGGGTGGGACAAGTGACCTACAAAGAAATGGGGACAGGGAAATAACTTTAAATATTTTTAAAAAAATAAAAACATAAAAAATGCAAAAATGGAGATCATCTTCAAAATGGGTCTGAAAAGTATTAATTAACATTAGAGGCCATAGAACTGTTCTAAAATCATCTTCAAACTGTGTCAAAAAAGTATAAATAAGCCGGGAGTACCCATATCACTGTTCTGCAAAATGTGTGTGTCACTTTAAATGAAACCGGGAATCAGTGCACATCTCTTCTGCACAATTATTTAAAGTCTGTGTGTCACTTTAAATCAAACCGTCAATCATTGCACATCTGTTATTCACACTTCTTTTTAAAGTCTGTGTCACTTTAAATGAAACCGTCAATCATTGCACATCTGCTATTCACACACATGTGTTCTGC
>BLSH010094775.1:12862-29690 GCA_018402905.1 Glandirana rugosa
GGTCAATATCAATCGGAACGACGTGAATAACGGTACAAAATCCTAATAGAAATCGGTAAGGCCCCGAACCAACGGCCTCGCCATGAGTACGCGAGGGGGAGTGGGTGACTCTGTTTTGAAAAGAGAGGGGGCCAGCTCTAAGAGGAGGAGTCCTCCCCACAATTAAAAACCATAAACTCCTGAACCCCCAAAGAAGGGCTCTTATAGGAGACATGAGACAAATCTATAAGAGAGAATAGAGATGAAAAGAAATAGAGAAAAGAGATTAGAGACAGTAATGCAAAAGTCGCTGGTTCCCCGAGGTAGTAGTTAATTGTTTACAGCATTTTTAATATTTTTCATTAAAATTACCAGAACCCCGGACCC
Source organism: Glandirana rugosa (assembly GCA_018402905.1). Classification (NCBI taxonomy): domain Eukaryota; kingdom Metazoa; phylum Chordata; class Amphibia; order Anura; family Ranidae; genus Glandirana; species Glandirana rugosa. Next base: position 13,229 of record BLSH010094775.1, read on the forward strand.
GAACCCGGACTTTTTTTGAAAAGTCCGGGTCCGGGTCCCGGACACCCCAAAGTTCGGTACAGGCCCGAACTTTACAGTCCGGGTTCGCTCAACTCTACCGGAGACCATAGTTGACAGTCTTCCCGTCTGCTAAAGATGGTTGCTGTTAATTGATGATGGAGCCCCTTGGTCGCTGAAAACGTAATGACAGAGATTAGAGAAAAGAGATAAAGAAAAGTAGAGATAAGAGAGAATATCTAAACAGAGTACAGAGGATATTCTCGGGAAGAAACCCCCAAGTCCTCAAATACCAAAAATTAACACCCCTCCTGAGGAGGAGAATCTCGACCGGGGGAGAGAAAAGTTTTGTCTCAGTGGGTGAGGGGGAGCGCATGAGTACCGCTCCGGCAACCAAGCCCCGGAATGGCTAAAGATAATCCTAAAACATGGCAATAAGTGCAGCAAGGCTAACTATAACTGGGAAAGGGAGAAAACCCTATCCCACAACTGAAGGTGACCAACAGTGTCCCAGGTTCCCTGTGCTGAAGACAGTCGTAGGAGTAGGCTGAGTACAATTGTGAAAAAGAAACGGGTGGCTTGTTTCCTCTGAAATGAGGGACCAGTTTTCTTCATCATGATTGGCCAATTAGGGTGATTCCTTGGTATGGCAGTTGTGACCGCCCGGTAGAGAAGTCAGTAGGCCATCTTGTGCAACTTGAAATCTGTATTGCTCAAACCAGATATGTGTTAATTCCAGTCAGTTAATTGTCTCTTCAGCCTACAGAGAGACATAGGAAGGTGTTCAGGCCACAGTTAGGGGCAGTCAGCAAACAAGTGTGAACTTAAAAGTGGGTAACGAGTGGATGAGGAAGCCCCAAGGGGGCAAGGGCCTTTAGCCTAAACAACTGGGGGGCAAAAAGTGAGAGAAGCCGTCTTGATTAAGATCCAGGACCTTTCAGGGGGGAAACCGTCCTTAGCTTTCTTGGATTTTGACTTCTGCCAAAGGGGAGTAAGAGGGCTCATTGGAGGAGGGCGTTTGGTGGAGGACAGAGTAGAGGCCTGCATTGGAGAGGGAGGATCCTTGGGGAGAACTCCCAGTTTCTGGAGAAGAAATTCACCGTCTGGAAAGGAGGAGAATTTGAAGGATTTGTTATTCAGCTCAAATTTAAGCCCAAAAGGGAACTGCCACCAATATTTAATATTTTTCTGTTGTAGCACTGTCATCAGAGTTTTAAGTGAGCGCCTGCGTTGAATTGCATAGGGAGAGATATCCGCGAAGACTTGTATGGAGTGTCCCAAGAGTTGTATCTGAGAGGAAAACCTGGCTTTCTTCATCAACTCCTCCTTAACCCTGTAGTAGTGTGGCTTCACTACAATGTCACGGGGTAGGCCATCAGGTCGGGGGGGCCAAGTGCCCTGTGGGCCCTGTCCAGCTCCAGTCTGTGGGGCTGGGTGCCTGGCAGGAGATCATTAATGAGAGTGCGGATGGCACCCAAAATGTCAGTGATGCTTTCAGGGAGGCCTCTGATCCTGAAATTCTGTCATCTGGATCTATTTTCCAAGTCATTGATTTTAGCGACTGCTTCATCCAATTGTCTGTACAGGTCTGTGTTCTGATTAGCCCTTGCGACTGTGGCATCCATTTTGGTTTCAATAGTCTCAATGTGAGCTCCAAGGTTTTGGAGATCTAGCTTAATTTCAGATGTTATCTTAGCTGCTGTGTTGGCCAGACCTCTGTCAAGCAGGTCTGCAAATTTAGCAAACATAAATGAGATGACTTGTGGCTAGGGGGAGATCAGGTCCTGTCTCTGTGGCTGGGCTGTGTGTTCAGCTGTGGGAGGCAGAACAGGAGACATCAGTAATTCCTCCATGGTCTGATTAAGGAGGGATTCAGTGGATGTGGAGGAAGCCCGTCCCTGGTGAGATGTAGCCCTGGGGTATCTGTCTCCTACCTCCTCTCTCCTTGGGTGCTGGGAGTTGCTGTGTGCCTCCTCGTGGAGCGTTCGTTCCACCGCCATCTTGGGGTCTCCGGCCTCTGCTCTCGCTGCCGAGAATTGCACCCATAGGTCCCTCCTGGCTTGCACTGTACTCATAGGGTGGGTCCCTGGGTTGTGGCCGGCATTACTCAGGATGCTGGTGGGGAGGAAGCCTTTGCTGCCACGTGCTGGGGGCTCTATGTCGCCGGAGCGGGATGGAGCTTGGGGACTAAGCGTCCATCTTGCCGACTCTGCGTATGCGCACCAGCAGAATGTATTTTTGGATGTAATTCCACATATACCCATGGCATTTGTGAGCAATATATAATTTCAGTGACAACTTTGTGTAATTTTTTTTTCATTTTTCAATCACTTGCGACAAAAAAATAAAATATTCCAGGGATTCAACATGGCTCTCAGCAAATACCTTGGGGTGTCTACTTCCCAAAATGTTTTTTTTTGCTAGAAAATGACTTTGAACCCCCAAACATTATATCTGTTGTTGCAGCTGACGTACCTGAAAACCAAATAAAGATTAATAAAACAGTAACATATAAAAAAATAGGATTTTTTAACTCACCGTAAAATCCTTTTCTCATAGTTCAATGACGGATGCAGCAACTCTTCATTACGCCTGGGGTTATGCTACCTTTAACTAGGAGTGGACTAGGCAGAACTTCAGTTCAGCTAAACGCAGACACAGCCCCTACCAGTGGGCGGTCCTCCCTGATATAACCCCCCACTGGCCAGCTCAGCCTTCAGTCCGTAACAAGCAGTGCAAGCTCGAACCAACAAAGAGGGGTGGGGTGCTGCATCCATCAATGAACTATGAGAAAAGGATTTTACGGTGAGTTAAAAAATCCTATTTTCTCTTTCGTTCATTGACGGATGCAGCAACTCTTCATTACGCCTGGGGATGTCCCAAAGCAGTGTCAAAAGAGGGGTGTGTAATGCAAAAACAAACTTCACCCAACGGGGAATTCTCCATAATAACCTGGAGGAACCTCACACAGCGGCCTGCAAAACTTTGCGGCCGAAAGCAGCATCCGAGGATGCTGACAAATCAACTTAGTAAAACTTAGTAAAGGTGTGCACTGAGGACCATGTAGCCGCTCTGCACACTTGAGAAACCGATGCTTGATGTCGGAAAGCCCAGGAAGTGCTAATTGCCCTGGTAGAGTGAGCCGTGACCGGAAAGGGGGGCTCAAGACCCCGCAAGTCATACACTCGGGTCACTGTCTGTCGAATCCATCGAGAAATGGTGGCCAAAGAGGCCACCAAGCCCTTGCGTGGTCCATTCACCACGACAAAGAGCGCATTCGACCTCCGAAAAGAGGCCGTGGTCTCCAGATACACCCGCAAAGCCCTAACCACATCAGAGGAATGCAAGGCGATCTCCTTAGGATGGGATGGGCACGGGCACAGTGAAGTAAGGACAATGTCCTCGTTAATGTGAAAAGAAGATACCACCTTCGGCAAGAAGGAAGGTGACAGGCGCAAAACCGCCTTATCTTTGTGTAGGACCAGATATGGGGACCTACTCTGACACTCGTCTGGCAGAAGAGATGGCTACCAGAAAGGCCACCTTCTGCGAAAGCAGTTGTAAGGAAATCTCCCTGATATTTTCAAAGGCAAGCTTCTGAAGCCTCGAAAGGACCAGATTGAGGTCCCAAGGAGCCAAAGGCGTACGCACCTGGGGAGCGACATGTCAGACCCCCTGAACAAAGGTGCGAACCAACGGATGCGTCACCAAAGGAAGCTGAAAATAGATGGCCAAGGCAGACACCTGGCCCTTGATAGTGCTCAACGCCAGTTTACGGTCCAGGCCCTGCTGCTGAAAGGCCAGCAGCTGAGACACTGAAAAGGAAAGGGGGTTCCACCCCACCCCTACGCACCAGGCGATATACGCCTTTCAGGTGCGATGGTATATCTTCCTAGAAGTGCACTTACGTACCTTGAGCATGGTGGGAATCACCGAATCAGAAATTCCCCAATCTCTCAGGACCTGGGATTCAATAGCCAGGCCGTCAAAGCCAGAGAGGGTAAAGCAGGGTGCAAGATGGGGCCCTGGGACAGAAGGTCCTCGCGAAGCGGGAGACGCCAGGGAACATCCACCACCATCCGCACCACGTCGGCGTACCACGGACGCCAAGGCCAATCTGGAGCCACCAGAATGGTTGGAATCCCCTCCACCTCGATCCTGCGCAACAGATGCGGAATCAGCTTGAGAGGGGGAAATGCATAAATGAGCCGATACTGGCTCCATGAAGCTACAAGGGCGTCCACTGCATCCGCCAGCAGATCCCTTGCTCTGCTCATGAAGGTCTGAACCTTTCGATTGAGCTGGGATGCAAGCATATCTACTTCTGGAGTGCCCCATTTTTGGCAAAGTTGTTGGAACACATCCGGATGCAGGGACCACTCTCCCTGATCCAACCTCTATCGGCTGAGGTAATCCGCTTGCCAATTTTCTATGCCCGGAATGTACACGGCGGAGAGAGCCGGCACATGAAGCTCTTCCCACTGCAGAATGTGAGCCGCCTCCATTGCTGCCGCCAAGCTTCATGTTCCGCCCTGATGGTTCACATATGCCACGGCCGTGGCATTGTCCGACTGGACTCTGACAGGGTGCCCTTGCAGCCTTCCCGACCAATGGGAGAGGCAATGCCTGATGGCCCAAAGTTCCAGCACATTGATCAGGAGCCGATTTTCCTCCCGAGACCACCGACCCTGGGTTGACAACCTAGCAGCTTAGACTGGCATCTGTGGTCACTATGGACCACATCACGGGGGGAAGGATTTCCCTTCCCTTAGGACCGAGGCCCTTAACCACCAAATCAGAGAGGACCTGGCCACGTGGTCCAGTTTGACCAGGCAATCCAGGGACAGAGGAGATTTGTCCTACCGCAGCAGAATCAAGCACTGCAGGGACCGGGTATGACTCTGGGCATATGGAACCACCTCGAAGGTGGACACCATGAGCCCCAGGACCCGCATTCAAAACCTCAGAGAGGACCACTTCTCTGACAGAAGAGACCTCACTGCCTGCTGTAGCAACTGCAGTTTTTCTGAGGGGAGAAAAACCTTCGCCCTGACCGAGTCCAAGGTTAAACCCAGGTACTCCAGGCGGTGTGACGGAGTCAACACCGACTTCGGCCAATTGATCACCCATCCGAACCCCTGTAGGGTGTGCAGTGTGATGGCTATGTTGTTGCTCAGAGCTGAGGCCGACTTTGCCCGCAGAAGCAGGTCGTCCAGATATGCCAGAACTGCAATGCCCCTCTGTCGCAATAGAGCCAACACTGGGGCCAGGAGTTTGGTGAAAACCCGGGGGGGGGCCGAGGCCAGGCCGAACGTCAAGGCCACAAACTGGTAGTGTTGATCGCCCATAATGAAACGTAAAAAACGTTGGTGTGAGACACAGATGGGGACGTGCAGATACGCATCCTTGATATCCAAGGATGCTAGCAAGTCTCCCTGGCAAAGGGCGGCTACCACTGAGCGGATTGACTACATCCTGAATTTCCACGCCCGAACATAAACATTGAGCGCCTTCAGATCCAGGACGGGCCTGACCCCATCCTTCTTTGGGACCACAAACAGGTTGGAGTAAAAACCATGGAAGCGTTCCGTGGCCAGCACCAGCACAATCACCCCCTTGAAGAGCAGATCCTGCACGGCCCGCATCAGGGCCAACCATCGCCCTGGGGAAGTCTCAGACTGGAGGCAAAGAACCTGTCTGGAGGCATGGCATGGAATTCTATTTTGTACCCTGCAGGGACAACCTCGCACACCCAGGAATCTGAAATGTGAGAGGTCCACTATTCCGCGAACTCCAGCAGGTGACCCCCCACCCTAGCGACGGGCGGGGGCAACCCATCATGCGGAGGAGGGCTTCTCGTCCGACTTCTCTTGCTTATGCTGCCATGGTCACTTCTGACCTCCTGCAGCTGCCTTGGAGGGCTTATCAACCTTGCCCGCCGAACAGGGGGCACAAAAAAACTTTTTCTGAGCAGAAAACAAGGGGCCCGGCCTGCGACAAGGTTCCTTACCCCTCCTAGGCTCGGGGAGAAAGGTACTCTTCCCACCTGTGAGATCCTTGATGATCTCATCCAGAGAAGCTCTGAAGAGGCGCCCTCCCTGAAAGGGCAAGTCAGTAAGCGCCTTTTTTGACGCCTGGTCCCCAGACCAGCATTTCAACCAGAGTACACGCCTGATCACTACTGTGAAGGCAGACAGCTTTGATAGTATGGGAGCTATGTCCAGGGCTGCATGACAAAGATACCTGAGCCCCTGGGTGAGCTGTTCAGCCAGCCCCACAGTTTCAGGCGGGACATGCGCCTCGCACAAACCATGCTGCAATATCACAGCCCATTCTGTCAGAGCTTGCGCCACAAGTGCTGATGCAAGCACCGGCCGCATGGCCGACCCAGTCAAGACAAACATGGCCATGGCAACTGCCTTGGCCCTCCTCTCAGCTGGATCCTTAAAAGACGGCGTGCCCTCCACCAGAATAGTGGTCGCCTTGCTCAGGCGGGTAACCCGGGGGTCCACCTTGGGAGAGACCCACTTCTGCGACATACTGTCCTCAAAAGGATAACGTACAGCAAACCGTCTTGGTAGAGGCAGAGAGCTCTGCGGCCGCTGCCACTCTTTGTACACAAACTGATCAACGAAGGGTACATAGGGGAACACCTTAGGGGTGCGAACCAGCCTATGTGATCCAAAGACCACAGCCGACTCTTGCAAGTCCCCCGCTGTCCCCAGCTTCAGTGTCTCCTGGACAGCTGAGATTAAGGAGCCCACCAAAGCCCTTTCATGTGCAACAGTGTGCCCTGAAAGATCTTCTTCCCCATCAGAGGAATCCTGGAGCTCCCCATCCAACAACTCGAGGGGGGTCCCCATCCTGGTGGACCCCCCCTCAAGGTCCGAATCCCCCCCAGATGAAGGGGAAGGAGGAGACGGCCGTCTCCTGTCCACTCTGCAGTCATGTCCCAACTCTGCCCGGTAAATAAAGGACTCCAGGACCTGAGTCAGTGTAGGCAGAGGAACCACAGGTCCCAGCACACCCTCAGCCCCAGCGGAGGTCCCCGCCACCAAAGTGCTGGCTTCAGTCACCATTGAGCTACCCACACCGGACACCCACATCACCCAAGAGGGGTCTAAGCACCAGAGGTAGACACCCCCCCACCCCAGGCACACCGGACAGGGACCCCTGTAGTTACACCCAGGAGGACCAACCGTAGCTCACACCCTGCCCCAGGAGAAGCGCTGCTCAAGCTGCTGAGTCCGCCTTGCCAACCACTTAAAAAGCGTTGCTGCTGCTGCTGCCGTCCCAGCGTCTCCACATGTCTGCTTAGACCAGGAAGTGCTCCGGGACCACCCACCCTCCAGTCATAGCCTTTAATGCACGGCCGACCAACCAAAAATGGCCGCCGTGCACACTAGAGGCCAAACTGAGCGGGCGACTCCCACAAAATGGCGGCTGTATACAACATGCAGCCGGATCCGGGAAAATGGCGGCCAGGCCAATGAAAAATGGCGCCGACCACCGCAAAAGCGGCAGGGGGGGATAGGAAAACCCAAGGCCCCCCCAGCAGCGAAACCGGCTCCCAGAAGGGGCCTGGGTAAGAAAAAAAAACACTTTTTTTTTCTTTTTTGCTGCAGCGCAGCACAGGCAGCTGGGGAATCAGGGTGGGGGATGGGGGGATAGGGATGGAGGAGGGAGCACCGCCAGACATCCCAGGGAATGGGGGAAACCCACCAGTCCCCCCGCACCCTGGCCAGGGACGGGAGGAGTACTTACCCATCCAGACGGGCAGAGTGGGTAACCCACCTGAGACAGACCTGCCTCCCTGTCCATTCCTACAGGGGGATCTGCCGGCTGAGCGACACCCGTGATGCGGACCTGGATGCCCGGTCTTGAGCGTGCTGGTGGGACGTTTAACCCGCAGGCCGCCCTGCGTTCCCTGCACGGAACGGGGCCTGACACGGCTGATCTAGCTCAGAGCGTAGGTCGGCTCGGTCCGTTGGCCAAGCTGGGAAGACTCCCACGGGTCCCAGCATGGGGCCCGGTCCTACTCCTTGCATTGGCAGAAAAAGACTGAAGGCTGAGCTGTCCGGTGGAGGGTTATACCAGGGAGGACCGCCCCCTGGGAGGGGCTGTGTCTGCATTTAGCTGAACTGAAGTTCTGCCTAGTCCACTCCTAGTGAAAGGCAGCATAACCCCAGGCGTAACGAAGAGTTGCTGCATCCGTCAATGAACGAAAGAGAAATAACATTCCTGCTAAGAAGAAAAAAATAATTAAACGTTACAGGAAAACATTAAAAAAACATTACATACCTGAAGAAAAAAAACACGATAATAAACAGCAACAAAACATTACAAGTATGCATAAAAAAACAATAGAAAGAGCAATAGAAAGAGAATAGAGAGAAAATAGAGATAGAAAAACAAGAAACGTAAAACTGCTTTTGGCTTTTATTATTTTTTTTTATGGTTTTTATAACTTTTTTTTGTTTTTTTGGTACACTTTTTTTTTTATAACAGTAAAGGTTGGGGTCTGTAAAATCTTTGGAGACCCTGTGAAAATGTGCCCTATTCCTGTGTAGTGCTGTTTCCTGCGCTAATACTCAACTAGTGTATGGTAGCGCTCGAAACAGTCACCGATGCAGAGACCAGGCTGGTCAAAACAGGACCGGCAATAATAATGGGTGTCACGCCTGTATCTGCGTCATCGGCAGACACAACATCTTTTTTGGGGGGCTCAGTTGGTAGGGGTACCAGGGATGGCATGTGGAAAATGCTGTCCATGTAGCTGGCTCACTGCATTTGGATTGGGAACATGGGGTGCAGAGTCAGCTGGATACAGCAGGGCTCTGATGATCTCTTCCTGGAATTGAAGGAGAGATCCAGTCCGTCCTTGCACTTTGTATAGCAAATAAGCGTTCAGCATAGCCAATTGTAATAAGTAAACAGACACTTTTTTGTACCAGCGTTTGAACTTATGGGCAATTAAGTACAGTGCCAATAACTGGTCATTGAGGTCCACCCCTCCCAAATTTTGGTTATATTCATGGACACAGAGGGGCTTCTCCACAACACCAGTCAGACGGCTCAGCGACAGCAGAACGGGATCTGGTATGCCTGACCTTAGCAGGGACCTCTCCGTCGTCAGAGCTATCTGACAGGGAGCCGCTGTTGTCTATGGGATCGTATACTGAGCCTGATTCTGACAGTGAGGCTTCCCCATTGCTCTCATCTGTCATGCTCAGCAACCTGTAGGCCTCTTCACTAGTGTACCTCAGATTTGACAGGAAAAAAAAGCGCACCTGGTTGTCAGAGTCAGAGTCTATTTCAAGTCGCTACCAAAATCACTGTCAGGGATCTGGCACTGCAGATATGTGTATTGTGTTTGGCTTGTGTCAGCGATCTAGTGATCCTGCACTTGGATGGGCTAGGCTGGGTGGAGGGGCTAAGCGCAGGTGCTAGCAGGTATCTGTTCTGATTCCACTAACGCCACATTTTTTAGAACACTAATCTAGTGGGGACACTAATCAGATCAGATATTGAGCTGATCAGATACTGCAATAGTATCTAACACCTATCTGTTGTTTGTGTGTGCGTGTCAGAGTACCTAACTAACTGGCCCTGCCTGGTATTTACGCTGACCCTAACGCATGCTAAAACCTAACTGAGGTCACTGCCGGGCGATCGGGGGTTAAAACCTATAAAGGGTATATATATTATATATAATATAATATCAGGTAATCTGATGGGGAAAAAAATAAACTATCTAGCTAGCATCACCCATGACACTTATACAATGATCACAGGTGACAGGGGGCAATCAAGGGGTCAATAACTTTATTAGGGGGGTAAGGGGGGTATTTACACCTACCTAGGCCTAATACTACCTACCCTAAAACTGATTAGTGTCACGAGGGTCACAAGTACGTCGATCAGTGAATAATCTGATCACGGCACTCAGTGACACAGTGACAGGGGGTGACAGGAGTGAAGGGGTTAACTGGGAAGCGATCAGGGGGAGATCAAAGGGTTAAAAGTGTGCCTATGTGTACTGGTGTCAGTGTAGTGTTGGTGTAACTCATGTTTTGATGTCCTCTCTCCTCTCTGCAATGGAAAAGGACGCAGAGGGGGGAGATGACATCACTTCCCCTGTCTGTGTTTACATTCCACAGACAGGGAAGGCATCACATTCGCTAGGACAGATCAACAGGAATAGACCAAAAATCATTGGCCTATTCCTGTAGAGTGAACGGTCCTTTATCGAATCGGACTGCCTGGACCTGCCCGCGATCGCCGTTTATAGATGGAAATTTGCGGAATAGAGCCACTCTGCAGCAGCAAATATACGGGATGCGGTCGGGAACCTGTTAAAGAAAATGACTTAAAAAAAAATCACTGCTCAATCACATTCTCCAGTGGTGCAGATTTACTGTTAATTATGATGAACGATGGTCAAAATAAAAATGCTGACCACAAACAATCAATGTTCATGGGCTCCTTACCATGTATGACAACTTCCAGCATTGCAGCTGGAAGTAACCAAGGGGGCTGGGAGCTGGCTGACATTGACCAAATATAGATGCCTGCTGGCTTGTTTGCAATTTGTAATAAGCTGGCAGGCAGCAAGATACTGGTTGCTAGGACACTGAGGGTCCTTTGTCTCCTAGCAACAGTGCTATTTTTGCATGTACACTAGGTCATTCATGTGCAGCTCAGTGTGCATTCTCCACATTTGGATGAATTAACTCTAGTGAGCATGCAAAGGAGTTGTCCTCCTGGGCTGGCCAAGCAGAATTATAACTGTAGCGTTACCCCCATGGAGCCATTTAAGTTTGTTGTTGCGTACTCTGCCTCTCAACCCTAAGAATAGCCTCGGCCCCTCTGGCGCACCTGGCAATAGTGTAAGTGTAAGAACCAATGACACCACACAAGTTATGATAAAACATAGAAACTATCTTTACTGCAATATTTCTGTGGAAAAGGGTAATGGGCAATAACAGTATATGTTCAAGTATTGCAACTGAGATCAAGAGCAATATAGCTCAATACTGTATTCAGACTGCTTTCAGCGGATTTCAAACCTTTGAATAACCCCAAGAGCAGATGCACACTTAAATGGCAAATAGATCACAATATGACACTCTATATTGGATTGGTTACCTCTACTCACATTTGGCTCTATGAGTCCAGGCAGGAGGAGAGCAGAAGACTGACCCTCTTTATGTCAGACCTCTCTCTTCTGTCTCCTGACACCACAGGCCCAATGACAAACACTATTCAAATCAATAGTTAATGGCTTAGCTTCTCAGATAAACTGTCTCTCACACCCACTACGCATACAGAGCCCTGAGTATGTGTGTGCAGACCCATATTACACTAGTAGCTTCAGTCTCTTGGAAGGAAGATGAGGCCTTGGATATTTCAGCTAGCCACTCTCATTTGTGCACTCATTTGTGAATAGTAGGGCCAAACACTACAACTGGCCCAGATTATCAAGTAAAGAAATGCAAGATCTTCTTCAACAGGGTGAAAGGACAATGGTGTCTGTATACAGTGTCTCTGTATCCTACTGGCCTTATGTCCTGTAGCAGTACAGTTGTCAGCAAGGTGACTAAGAGCAATGAGGTCTGTATACAGTGTCCATACAAATCTATCCATGTGCAGTGTCCTTGTTTCCTGCAAATGGGCAAAAGAAAGGCAAGCCTGCGATCAAGGCCCAAATGAATGTCCTGGAACAGGCAGGCTCTTCTGGTGACCCAACTGATCACCTCACACCGGAATGCTTCAGACCGCCGGTGCAGGTGCATCTGGATATGCACCTGGGATCCCCCTCTCTCAAGCTGGATGTCCCGACTGACTGTGAATGCCTGAGACACGCAAGGACTGACCTGGGAGGCAGCCCCTCTCCCTTGTAGGTTCTGTCTTTTCCCCTGCCTCGTTCTGACTGAAAATCTCTTCCGATCAACAAGATGGCGTCTCTAGTTCCTTTGCCCCCAGGGCAGGCTGGCTCTTGTAGTTTCTGTCTCCATAAAAAAGCTATGGGGCACATTTAGGTGGGGACTACATATCCCAGTATCGATTGCAGCTGCTGCTTGTTAAAGTCCTTATGATTTGCTTCTGTAATTGCTCCTATAATTGGCTCTCCTCCTCCTGCAAATGGAGACACAGGGGAGAGAGCAGAGCGGGCAGATGCCTGTGTTAACATGAAGCAAGTGAAGAGAAAAGGGAGGGGGGAATCCCCCTCAAAGAAACTGAAAGGCAACTCTCCTGCTGTGAAAGGCCTGTGTACTTGTGATGGCCAGCTTGGAGGGGTTGTGGGAATTGCAGGGCACCTGCTACACACTCCCCCCCGAAGAACCTTTGGTCCCCCAAATGAAGTAACAGTCCTTGTCCTGGTACATGCTTTTAGAATACACACGGAAGGAAGCAGGTTAGTATAAAAACAAACAAACTGTTAATGTTACATGACTCCATGAACTAATTTTATGACACAGAATTTACAGAGAAACCTCCCACCAATTGTCATATGATAGGGGGTTGTCCTGTCTCCGCAGGCCACCCCAACTGCCAATTGTGCCAAGGGGTAAGTAAGGGTCACTCTTCACCAAACCTGTGGTGAACAGGTCAGGCATGTCAAGAGGCTCTTTGGGGGTGAGTATGACTTCCTATGAGCTCTCAACCAACACATCACAGGTCGATCTCTTGAGATGGTGCATAACTCTTCTCCCTTTCTGTTCCCTTTAGTTCAGGCCTGGTAAGCTCACTAGCCCCATCTTCCCATTTAACTGTTTCTGCCTCCTGCAGATAGTTTCTTTTGCTTTTGCTGAGAATCCTTCTTTATCCACTGTAAGGGACTGAGACACTTCTCACTTGTCTGATGACGGAGAAGGTGAGGGATCACATCTGTGGACAACAGGCGCTAACAGCCGCTTCACCAGATCTGTGTTGGTCCCTACGATCAATGAACTTCCTGTAGATCCTGGCAGCCAATGACACACAATGGCTAATGTCTCAAAATTCTGAGGCTTTCTAACCCTCAATGGATCACATAATAGCTTGACCCACAGTTATCTATCACAAGGGTAATCCTCCACTTGAACACCCTGGATCTCTATATCTTCCAACGTTTGCAGGGGCATATACGATAAATACCTCTTGTAAAATCTCTGGTCAGCAAAGTAACCTGAGCACCCGAACCAAGAATGGCTCTGGTATAAATTCCTTCCACCAAAACAGGCACTACAGGCAGAGGGCCTACCAACTGGGCAGGAGGCCTGTTGGAAACACCTGAAACAGTAGGTTGGCGTGACTGAACTCATGCTTTCTTCAGCTTCTGGCATTGGGAATGCCATTTCTGACATAATTTTGGAGGCTGATAGTCATTCCTCACTGACACGGCATAAACTGCAGGTGTCCTTCATTGTTCTCTTGCAGAATCAGAGAGACGTCTGGATTCATTGGCCTCTTGCCAAGTGCTGTGGATGAAGCAGGAGGCACATTAGACCCTGCGGCCCCCTCACCGGACAACTGGAATTTTGCTGTCAGTGTGCTGATTATCTCCATCAACTGGGATACCTGCATCTTCAAAATGGCTATCTCAGGCTTGAGATCCGATGATTCTGCTTCTTTGCATAATCTGGAGGTGGCAATGGTGTTCCCTTTGGAGACTTGACACAAAGAACTGGTCATCCTTTCCATCAGCTGTGACACTTGAGTCTTTAGGAACTCAATCTCTGAGTTACCATCATCTACACTTGCCACTCTGACCCCGACATCTTCTTCTGACTTCTTGTCTTCCAACATAGCCTCCTCTTCCCACACAATCCAGATCAGATCTGAATACTTCAATATACCGCCATCCTACGAGTTCTTAGTAGAATGGTGATGGGTAGAGTTGAGCGAACCCAAACTGTAAAGTTCGGGTTCGTAACGAACTTTGGGGTGTCCGTGACCCGGACCCGAACCCGGACATTTAAAAAAAAGTTTGGGTTCGAGTTCTGGGTTTGGTTATTTGATCACGCATGTTGAATAGCTGCAGGGCAGCCAATCAACAAGCGTTTCACTGGTTTTCCCTAGAAGCCATCACAGCCATGCCTACTAATGGTATGGCTGTGATTGGCCAGTGCATCATGTGACCCAGCCTCTATACGAGGCTGTAGTCACAGTGCTGCATGTCACATGTTCTCTGGGTAGTGTAGAGAGAGGATGCTGCCGGTGCTGTGAGGGACAGATTGCAGATAGATAGGTAAAGATTACTACTACTACTGCTTTTAGGGACAGATTGCAGATAGATAGATAGGTAGAGATTACTACTACTACTGCTTTTAGGGACAGATTGCAGATCTCATCCTGCATTACAGAAAGATCTGACTGGACTAGGTAGAGTCTACTGCTTAGAGGGACAGATTATTGTTCTAAAATCATCTCCTAGTTCTATAGGGTCAGGTTCCTGCTGTTGCTGTAAGGGACAGATTATTGTTCTAAAATCGTTTTGCAGCCCTCTAGCACTTTCCAGGACTCTTTTACAGTCATTTTTGTGCCGAAAAGTTTGGGTCCCCATTGAATTCAATGGGGTTCGGGGTAAAGTTCGGGTCAAGTTGAGTACCAAACCTTGACTTTTTTCCGAAGTTTGGCCGAACCCACCGAACCCGAACATCCACGGGTTCGATCAACTCGAGTGATGGGGCCCAATGGCTGGGCACCCTGCAAGACTTGCTGTGCACGGACTTCATTCACTTCACGGGGGTCCAAACCCTTCTTCAATAAGAGCTGATGCAATATCTTATCCAGACGCCTTACATAATTGGATAGTTTCTCCCCTTTGTGCTGGTAAGTATGCTCAAACCGGTACAAGAGGTCGGAGGCCTTTTCAGTGCGCCAAAATGCATCCTGCAGAATATTCAGGTAGTCTTAACTGACACAATCTTTCTGTCTGAGCTTCAGATTGTGGATAGCTTCTGATGTGGGACCCCTTAGACTCTCTGTAATTCTCTGCTTCTTGTGGGTCTCAGGGACATCCCATTCATCCAGAACTTGGGTGGCGTGGTCCAGCCCACTCTTCAAAACTGTCCTCCCCCGTAGGTACTGGTTGTCTTCCAGAAAAGGGCCTGAGTTTCTGATACTCATTTCCAGAGCACATTGGAGTGTCCCTTGGCAATTTTGACACACAGTTTCCCAAAGCAGTGAAGAACTCCGGCCTGATCATGACCAAAGATGGTGTGGAAGGGACCTCTACCTTTGTGACCTTAACTCGGCTAGTACTTATGAGATGCCTTTCGGGTGTGTGACTGGATTAAAGGAAACTCAGCCTAGTCAGCAAGCTGCACACTGGACCCTCGGAAACAGCCAGAGATCACTTGCTTCTATTTCAAAAGCACATGGGTACAGGATCCTCTTGGTCTGGTCTGACAGCAATCATCCATGCCTTATGGTCTGGAACCAATGTCTTCACCTCCTGGCTGATCTGTTCTTCAGTCCAGACATACCCAGGAAGTTCAATCACTATGCTTGACTCTGAGTGAGATCCTTCTTCATCACCCCACTGGGCCGCAGCAGCAGGGTCCATCTTGACACTTGTAGGGGTGCTGTCTTGAGGAGTTGATTGCAGAGTAGCAGGATTTTCCCGGAGGAGCCCCCACATGTAGTGCTACACCCCGAAGGAGTGGCTTAAGTTTGTTATTGCACACTCTGCCTCTCAACCCCAAGGATAGCCTCAGTCCCTCTGGCACACCTGGCAATAGTGTAAGTGCAAGAACCAATGAAACCACACACATTTTGATAAAACACAGAAATGATCTTTACTGTAATATTTCTGTGGAAAAGGGTAACAGACAATAACAGTATATATTCAAATAATGCAACTGGAGAGCAATAACTGAGATTAAAAGCAATATAGCTCCAGGGCCGGTGCCACCATAAGGCAGCTTAGGCAGCTGCCTTACGGCGCCAGGCCAGGGGGGGTGCCAAACCCAGGTAATATAGCTAGGTGAGGGATGCCTGGGTTTGGCGCCCCCCCTAGCCTGGCACCGTAAGGCAGCTGTGAGAGCTTTTTCCTGATTGCCCAAAGCACCAGGCGATCCTATTGGATGCCTAGGCGCTTTGGCAAAGAAGAGGAAACCAGAGGAGTGGAACCTCCATCCGACTTCTTCACACACCGCCGCTCTACGCATAGTAAGTGCCGGGGGTGTGTGGTGTCAGGACAGTGCCACCCGCACTGGCGGCGAGGGTGGGGGCGAGGGGGGTAGTTGTATACTGCTCTGGTAGCCCTGTATACTGCTCTGGTGTCCATGTATACTGCTCTCTGGTGGCCCTGTATACTGCTCTGGTGGCCCTGTATACTGCTCTGGTAGCCCTGTATACTGCTCTCTGGTGGCCCTGTATACTGCTCTGGTGGCCCTGTATACTGCTCTCTGGTGGCCCTGTATACTGCTCTCTGGTGGCCCTGTATACTGCTCTCTGGTGGCCCTGTATACTGCTC
>BLSH010094775.1:29700-51382 GCA_018402905.1 Glandirana rugosa
TCAAAGTTGGTGTCAATTTAAGGAATAGTGCCCCATTGCTGGTGTCAGTTTGAGGAATAGTGCCCCATCGTTGGTGTCAGTGGCAGGAATAGTGCCCCATTGTTGCTATCAGTTAGAGGAATAGTGCCTCATTGTTGATGTCAGTTTGAGGAATAGTGTCCCATCGTTGGTCTCTGTTTAAGGAATAGTGTCCCATCATTGGTGTCAGTTTGAGGAATATTGCCTCATTATTGATGTTAGTTTGAGGAATAGCGCCCCATCATTGGGGTCAGTGGGAGGATTAGTGCCCCATCATTGGGATCAGTGGGAGGAATATTGCCCCATCGTTGGCTTCAGTGGGAGAAATAGTGCCCCATTGTTGATGTCATTGGGAGGAATAGTGTCTTGTATCAGTGGAATGAAAATGCCCCAAGGGACGGAAAAAGGCAAGCAAAGGGCCACAGTTTGGAGACCAGTGGCCTACGCAAATAACATCAAGCCCTATATTACTGGTGTTCACAATATTGTGTCTACCTCCTGTATTTCAGTTCATTGTTTGCCTTTCGATTATTTTATAATGATAGCGTACCTTCATTCTTTCAATCACTTTCGATAAGTCTGGTTGACAGCATATTAAATTGCATGAAGTTGATACAAGTATGCAGGGCTGGCGCCACCATAAAGCAGCTTAGGCAGCTGCCTTACGGCGCCAGGCCAGGGGGAGGGCGCCAAAGCCAGGCATCCCTCACCAAGCTTTACCTAACTATATGCCAATGAGACCTTTTTCCTGATTGATCAAAGCGCCAGGCGATCCTATTGGATGCCTAGGCGCTTTGGCAAAGAAGAGGAAACCCGAGAAGCGGAACCTCCATCCGCCCTCTCCACACACCGCCACTCTACACACAGTAAGTGCCGGGGGTGTGTGGTGTCAGGTCAGTGCCGCCCGCGTCGGCGGCGGGGGTGGGGGCGAGGGGGGTGGCTGGGTGGGGGGTAGTTGTATACTGCTCTTTGGTCGTCCTGTATACTGCTCTCTGGTGGCCCTGTATACTGCTCTGGTGGCCCTGTATACTGCTCTCTGGTAGCCCTGTATACTGCTCTCTGGTGGCCCTGTATACTGCTCTCTGGTGGCCCTGTATACTGCTCTCTGGTGGCCCTGTATACTGCTCTGGTGGCCCTGTATACTGCTCTCTGGTAGCCCTGTATACTGCTCTCTGGTGGCCCTGTATACTGCTCTGGTGACCCTGTATACTGCTCTCTGGTGGCCCTGTATACTGCTCTCTGGTGGCCCTGTATACTGCTCTGGTTGCCCTGTATACTGCTATATGGTGGCCCTGTATACTGCTCTCTGTTGACTCTGTTGTTTATTTAACAGAACAACCTATCCTGCAGATGTAGCAGTTAGAGGAAAGAGATAAACCCTTTACCACCAACACAGTGCTTAAAATGATCAGCTTTTATTTATGTAAAACCTTTATCCCAAAAGGAAAAAAACTGTTGCTGCAACCGGTTAAAGTGTTAGCCGAAGTTAATAAAGAGGATTGTACAATCAGATTGTATAGTGTGCGATTAGCCGTAGATGGGTTACCATATGAGGGTGGGGGATGTATTGTGGAGGGGAAAGAGGGTGGTTGTAGGATGGGGGGGGCACCAAAATGCACCTTCGCCTGTGTGGACAAAAATCCTTGCACTGTATAGCTCAATACTGTATTCTGAGTGCTTTCAGGGGATTCCAAACCTGAGAAAAACCCCAAGAGCAGAGGCACACTTAAATGGCAAATGGATCACAATATGACACTCTATATTGGATTGGTTACCTCTACTCACATTTGGCTCTGAGTCCAAGCAGGAGGAGAGTAGAAATCTGACCCTCTTTATGTCAGACCTCTCTCTTCTGTCTCCAGGTCCATGCCCAATGACATACACTGTATTAAAATCAATATATAATGGCTTAGCTTCCCAGATAAACTGTCCCACACATCCATTGCATATACAGAGCCCTGAGTATGTGTGTGGCTCCAGTAAGTTAAATCCCTTTAAAGAAGGATGAGGCCTTGGATCTTCAGCTATCCACTGCCATTTGTGCACTTAGACTCTTGAATAGCAGGGTCAAACAACACAACTGGCCTGGATTATCAAGTAAAGAATGTAGGATCTTCCTCAGCAAGGTGAAAGGACAATGGTGTCTGTATACAGTGTCTCTGTATCTCAATGGCCTTGTGTTCTGTGGCACTACAGGTGTCAGCAAGGTGACTAAGAGAAATGGTGTCAGTACACAGTGTTCCTAAAGCCAGATCTGCAAAATAAAAGAATTCTGTCTGTTTGCAGTGTCCTTGTTTCTTGCAAATGGGCAAGTGTCCTCTCAGCAAATCCTGCTGTCAAGCCCAAATGAATGTCCTGGAAACAGGCAGACTCTTCTGGTGACCCAGCTGGTCACCTCACACTGGAACACTTCACCACATTTGGTGCAGGTGCACCTGGATGTGCACCTGGGATCCCCCTCTCACAGGCTGGATGTCCCTGACCGGCTGTGGAAACTGCAAATGAGCTGTAGACTGACCTGGAAGGCAACACTTCTCTCCTGAGTCCAGTCTCTTCTCCTTTCTCATGGTAACTGAACTACCCTCAGGAAACAAGATGGAGTCTCTACCTCCTCTGCCCCCAGAGCATGCTGTACTTTGTAGTTCCTGCCCCCTTACAGAACTATGGGGCCATTTAATATGGGGACTACAGATCCCAGGATCCTTTTCAGCTGCTCCTGCGGATTGTTACAGTCCCTCTCACTAGCTACAATACTTGGCTCCTTTCTGATTGGCTCCCTTTGTTGCTGCCAATAGGAACACAGGAACACAGGGGAGGGAGCAGAGAGCCGCCAACACCTGTGCGAGTGCCGCTCACTCTGTGCTTCAGTTATTGAGGAGGCAGAAACTAGGGGGGGGGATTCCCCTGTAGGGGCCGACAGGAGCACTCTCCCTCTGTGGAGAGCCTGTGTACTTGTGGCGACCAGCTTGGTAAGGTGCTGGAGAAAAACCCCAGGCTTCCCTGCCACTACTCCCTCTGTTAGACCCCTTTCACACTGAGGCAGTTTTCAGGCATTTTAGCGCTAGAAATAGTGCCTGAAAACTGCCTCCAATGCCGCCCGAGTGTGTAAGCCCGAGTGCTTTCACACTGGGGCGGTGCGTTTGCGGGACGTTAGGAAAAGTCCTGCAAGCAGTATCTTTGGGGGGGGGTTGAGAGTGCTGTATACAGTGCCCCCAAAACACCCCTGCTCATTGCAATGAATGGGCAGTGCTTCCAAAGCACCTGAAAAGCGATTCGGAAGCGCCGCAACACGGGCATTCTTAACCCCTTCTTTGGGGTTAAAAGTGCCTCACTAGTGGCTGAAAAGCACCTGAAAAGAGCCGCTTAAACAGCAGTAAAGCACTGCTAAAATGAGCAGCGCTTTACCACGAACGTGGCCACAGCCTCAGTGTGAAAGGGGTCTTACAGTTACTGAAAAATACTTATCGCTTTAGGGTATGGGGAGCATGTAATTATTTTTTTGATGATGCATATCATGGGCCCAGTGGCCAATTACCAGGCTATGTCACTGTGAAATATT
Organism: Glandirana rugosa; assembly: GCA_018402905.1. NCBI lineage: Eukaryota > Metazoa > Chordata > Amphibia > Anura > Ranidae > Glandirana > Glandirana rugosa. Next base: position 33,278 of record BLSH010094775.1, read on the forward strand.
AGATGGGGTGCCATCATCAACCTCTTGTAAGTTCAAGGTGATGTTTAACTTACCCAAATTATTTTGCATGGCTGATGCAGTGGACAAGAAGTGCTGTAAAAGTCAGTGGTCAGGGGTGGGTTTCAAAGAGACTCTGTTACTTTACCCTTAATGACGGTATAGGTATATTGTGGTAACTTTTAAGTTACTTAAAGGAGATGAATGAGGTTAATAAAAAACAAATACACATACTCACCTCTATGCTGTAGCATTGGTATGATACTGCAGCTGTTCCATGTTGGCTTTAAGCTGAAGAATTGAGCTATCACATGACCAATAATTGCTTAGTTCACAGTCTGCTTTGAGTAGAGAGCAGTGACTGTCAGTCATCACTCTCTGCTCTGCTCCTCCAGCACTCACTGCAGCCATGTCCTTATAGCCAGAGCATGCTTTCATTCATGCAGCTAAGTGAATTCCAACAATATTGTCAGGGTCCTTCCACAGCCTGGAGCAGCTCTGGGCCACAGGAGAGCACAAATAAGTACATTCCTGTGACACACAAGGGAAATATGTCCAAAAAAAGCTTTGACCATACTTCTCTTTTAAATATACCGGTAGCATGGAAATTGTTGTCCAAAATCATTAACAAAGTTAGATTAGAGTTAAGCTGTTTTGAGTAAGCAAATGTAAGCATCTGACCGTTATTGTAAGCTTAGTCAAACAAAAAATACAGTATGATTCAGTGAACTGTTATCTGCTGGTTGTATGTTCTGTGGTATGGGAAAAAGAGCAGTGATCCAGGAACTTCTGCTATACATCTTCATTACACAGTGGAATAGTGCACCATAAATGTAACCCAAAAAATAAAATTCATATAATAACAAAATACATAAGTAAAAGAAGAAAATATAGTGTTCTCTGCTATGCAATCATCTATAAGTTTGACATGTACTTTGACTTATTGAGCGCTCGTTATTTGCTTGTTATTTGCACTTGATACAAGTGCCAAACTTGAAAGTGTTTTAACATTTTTTTAAATAAACAATTGCATGGCAGAGAGCACTATATTTTCTTTTTTTTTTTTTTTGCATACCAGCATTGTTACCATCATGTAGGAACCATTCTATCTAGATCCATATTGGCCATAAGGAGATTTCAGACCCACTTGTTTGACCATTCTGTTGGTTAAGGGGTCATACATGTAAGGTGAGTGGCCATATATGGTGGAGGTGCTGAATGGATTATGACACCTGCATATTTGCCTTGATGCACAGCTTCGCTCCATCTGGGGTGCTTGCTTCCTTTTTTCTATGAACTATTAATAACTTTTATTCATTTATTTATTTCTACTTATGTATTTTGTTATTATATGATTTTTTTTTTTGGGTTACATTTGTGCTGCACTATCCCTCTGTCTATGTTAGTTTTGAGGCATTGTGGAATTGGCTTTGAGTTTTCAGCTCCAATTTATTAGTAGGTCTGCTTGGGTTTATTATTTGCATCTGTTTTTAGTTATCTTCATTAAGCTGATTTTTTTTTACATTTTCTTTAATGTGTGGGGAAATGATGACGACAAGTGTTTTACTCTTTGAATGCGAAATTATACCTTTTTACATTAGTATGATGAAAGAGTTCTTTTTTAACAGATTTATTTTTCATCTGATTCCTTGAACTTCCGTATATGGAATAAACTCTTAATAGGAACAATAATAAAAAATGTTTTGGTACTGAGAAATTCTGTAGGTTATGTTAGGACAACAGAAAAGGAAAGAGTGTATCTTAATTGTTTTTACATAGAACAGATGGTACCCAATCTTTTTTGGCCACATTTTCAATAATTATATGGTAGTCACAACATGTTAACTAGACTTATTTTACTGTTACAAGAATTTGCATGAGTCTAGCACAGCTTGGGTAACTTGCACTGACTGTGGTATTATGCGTACATAAAATAGAATTATGATATGGTAAAAATTTTGCCCAATAGGAGCCTGTCATCAATTTTCAACACTCATTCTGTGCTAGTGATATAATGATTATCTTATACATACATTTATATTTAAATACCTTTTGCATTTAAATACTCATTTGGCTCCATAAATATCACATTTATCACAAATATATATTTATATTTGTTTAATTTCTGCAGATTTATTGTGCTCGATTTTAAAGTGTATGTATAGTGATTTTTTTTTTTTTTAATTTGTCAATTTCTTTTTTTATTTTACCTTTTGTATCAATTGACCCTCCCTCTTAGATTGTAAGCTCTAACGAGCAGGGCCCTCTGATTCCTCTTGTACCAAATTGTGATGTAACTGTACTGTCTGCCTTCATTTTTGTAAAGCGCTGAGCAAACTGCTGGCACTATATAAATCCTGTATAATAATAATAATAATAATAATAATAATAATTAGGGAGACTTTTCCTTCATGTCCTGTCCCAGAAATGATAAAGGTATTCCCTTCTTAGATGATTGTCACTGAAACAGATGTTAACACTGTAAAATGTTTCTTCTATTCCAGTGAAAACTGTAATATTTTGAATTTTCTATAACACTGGGTCATCAGAAAATATTAAAGCGGGAGAGTCTGTTTAGCGGGGACACAGACAGCAACAAAAGCTTGAAAGTGTTTCTAATATTTCCCTACTCAAAACTTAAAAATAACTTTTTGGCTATACATACATTTTAATGTTAATATTTTATATATAGATCACTAGAGAATACATCAATCTAAGAGTTAGATTAAAGTTAGTTAAATAGTATTGTTTCAGGATTTTTTTTGTAATATTCTTACAGTTTTTTCAATAGATTCAGTATGAGCAATCCACAGATCTGTGTGTGTTTAATCGTGGTGAACAGCCCAAATTTAATAATACATCCTCCAGAATGGAATTTTGAAAACATATTTTTCTAGTGGGAGTATGAAGTAAATTTGTAAATACTTTTTAAACAAAGCTCCAATGCATTTGTAATACGCAATTCACCTGTATATGGCTTTAATGCCTTTATTTCTTATTATTTTCTTACATATATGCTCATTCAACTGTCACATATAAGAATCAAGAAGTCCGATATGAAATTTAGCTTATACAGTAAACACATGTGACTTTGTGTTTCTCAACCTGATTTGCTACCGTAAATAAAAAAAACAGAAAAATGATGCAAAGTGCAGTATATCTGTAACTATATAATGTGCTCTGATTAGACATTGGCAGATTGGTGTTGGCTTTTCTGAAGAACAGATGGTGGACCATAAGATACATTTCAACACCAGAAGGTGCCTTATGTTGGTAAATATTGAAACATGGCTTGAAAATAATATGGAAATATTGTATATTATAATTTATCAGTTGGTTTGAGGTGTAAATTTTAAAAACCAAAGCACAATTAAAATGTGATTACGGACAAAAATGTATAGGATGGAGAAAAAAAATGTTTTTAATAGTTTAGGAAAAATGTTTTAGAACTTGTGATAGAATTGATTCATATTTTGCCAGGAAAGGCTTAGTTGGAAAAATATTTTTTTTTTCAGAAATATACTAATTTTCTTTTATTTGAATAAGTATCTTATAGAGCGTCCAGAGAACTAACATTTTAAACTGTGCTGAAAAATACACCTGTGCAAGTAATCCCAGGATTGTAATAGATCGTTTTTTAAGTTGATCTCTACTAGTGAGGCAACAATAGCCATGGCAGTCCAAGCTGATGCTATGAGGCCTAGAGTGAAAGGGGGAACCCATTAGAGAGGCTGTTAAATTGCAAATATAGAATGGCTGTCTATACCAGTGGTGTAACAGTAGCCATGACAGACAAAATGCTATAAGACCTGGAGTATAAGGGGGGGCCCCGTTAAGAATGCTGGTAAACTCTGAGGTTTCCAGTATTGAAGGACTGAAGTCACATCCCAGGATTGGTTACTAGTAGCAGATCTCCCAGTGCAGTAAGAAGCATTTGCTTATCTGTCTTATCAATAGGTATTTATTGCCCTCTGAACTTCTGCTACAGACTGAAATTACCTGTATGCCTAAAATAGTCATAAATCCATTTTAATGAGCAACAAAACAAACTATGCAATCATACTCACATAGGGGTGGTATGGATGTCCAGGGGCACAAAGCTTGTATAGTTAAGGAGGCTGCATGCCTGAATAAATCTGGTATGGATTTTGGGGGTCATATGCTATTTTTTTTTTTAGGGTATGTTTTTATATGATAGTGCATGTCCGCCTGATCAGTGGACATTTTTTATGTTTATGTTTTAAACATTTTTTAGCCCCATTTATTGTTTTATTGGCACATTAAAACTGTGTTATGCTATGTGGTCCTATTTCTTGTGGGGATCTGGTGATGACACTCTGAATATACTGCCCATTTGAACCTTCTGAGGTCATTTCTTTTGAGAGTCCATGGAGTCTGGTTCATGAAAGTACCCAGCTGGATTCAAGATATTTGTTTATACTGAATCTGGTGAGCATTTAGTACATGTGTTAATGGTGAATACCAACCACTTGGGGTGATAATTTCTCACTATGCACCTGTGAAGTTTTGGCATACTGCACTATTATTGTTTTATTTATCTTTCTGGATCCACCACAGGGATTATATAGAGAGGCGAGACACCTGATGACCCATTACTACGTTTGATGTCTAGAGCGTGTTTGCGGTTCTCTTAGGTGAGGCAGCCTGGGGATCCGGTGAGTTGCCACCTTAAATCTATTGGAAGACCCAATTTTTTTTTTCTTTCAGGTACCTGGCAACTGGTCATTCCCTAATTAGCCTACACAATGAATTCATGGTGGGCAGGTCTACAGTGAGTTACATTATCCATGAGACATGTCAAATATTATGGAATGTGCTGAGCTACATAGTGATGAAAAAACCTTCAGAGGAGGATTGGCGGAATATTGCCAAACTGTTTGAGAGCCGGTGCAATTTTCCCAATTGCGTGGGAGCTATTGATGGGAAGCACGTGCGTCTTATTAAGCCTGTTGGTAGTGGCAGTAGGTTTTTCAACTATAACAAATACTTTTCGTTTGTCCTGTTAGCCGTAGCTGACGCTAACTACTGCTTTACCTATATTGATATAGGTTCTTATGGTAGTAGCTCTGATTCACGGATATTCGCAAATTCCTCGTTTGGTGAAAGGCTAAGATGCAATCAACTGGACCTTCCTGCAAACTGTCCTCTTCCTGGCACAACGGAACCCTCTCTACCTTATGTGTTTGTTGGTGATGAGGCTTTCACGTTGGGGGAACACATCATGAGACCTTACTCCAACAGGAATATGACGACGGCAAAAAGAATCTTCAACTATCGCCTCACAAGGGCAAGAAGGGTGATTGAGTGCACCTTTGGGATCCTTGCCAACAAATGGCATTTGCTGGACACACCCATTTCATTAGCCTTAGAAAACGCTATCACTGCTGTGAAAGCAGCATGCATGCTACACAATTTTGTACGTATTCGTGATGGCTATAATTTTGAAGATTCCCTAATGCACGACATGGAAAGTGCCCAACTGACTGCTACTAGGGGATCTACTGATGGTGCCAATATTCGCCAACAATTTACTTCATATTTCCTTTCGCCCGCTGGTGAAATACAATGGCAAATGGAGGCAATTTCTTAAATATATAGTTTTGCTCTGGAATTTTCTAATTCGTTCACCTAGCCTGTACAGGTGTTGTGTTTATTTTTGGATGATTCTATTTTTCCCTACTTTACCTAATTTGTGTTGGTCTGGAAATAAAATAAGAAACTACATATGGCTTTTCTGTGTTTTTCTTGTAAAATAAGATACAAATAAAAATAAAAAATAAAAATTGTTTTGCTTTTGGCATATTGAACATTGTCTACACATTTCATACTACATATAGTGCATGCTCAGAAAAGGGTCTGGTTTGGATCTTGGGGGAAAACCTACACCTTTTTTTAACCACTTCACTCCTGTAAGGATTTCCCACATGAACCCCCTAGCAATTTTTGTGATTGGCACCACGTTGCTTAAACTGACAATTGCACAATCGTGCGATGTTGTACCCACAAATAGAGCTTTCTTTTGGTTGTACTTGATCACCTCTGTGTCATTTCTGATCAACGCTATAAACTAGGCTTGTGCAATTTGTTGCATTCTGAATTTCGTTTTTCAGAATGGCGGTAATTCGGCAATTCGGAAATTTGGAAATAAGAAAGAACATTTGAAATAATTATACTTAACTATAAAATTATAGGTATTAGAATTTTCTTTAAAATAGGGCTATTAATGATAAATTTCATATTTAAGTTTACTAAACAGCCAAACGTTCAAGGAAATTCAAATACCTATAATTTAATAGTTATTAGTAGAGTTGATCGAACCTCTAGAAGTTCGGGTTCTGTTGGTTTGGCCGTACTTCGGGACAAAGTCCGGGTTCGGGTCCGGACAGAACCCGAACTTTGACCCGGACCCCGAACCCCATAGGAAATCAATGGGGACCCAAACTTTTAGGCACTAAAATGGCTGTAAAAAAGTCCTGGAAAGTCCTAGAGGTCTGCAAAAGGAAGGAAAACGGGGGTAAAAGTCGGACAAGTGCCCTACAAAGAAATGGGGACAGGAAAATAACTTAAAAGCATTTTTAAACAAACATCACATAAAAAAATCAAAAATGAAGGTGGATGTGGACCATCTTCAAACTGTGTGTGAAAAGTATTAATTAGCCGGGAGAAGCCATATCACTGTTCTAAAATCATCTTCAAACTGTGTGTGAAACTTAAACAATAGAAGGGAGAAGCCATATCCCTGTTCTAAAATAATTTTCAAACTGTGTGAAAAAAGTATATATTAGCCGGGAGAACCCATATCACTGTTCTAAAATCATCTTCAAACTGTGTGTGAAAAGCCTATTGCAGGCGCATGGAGCCATATTAGTGTTCTAAAATTTAGAACACTAATATGGCTCTCTATGAGGCTGGAAGAACAGTAATATGGCTCTATCCCCCTGCAATAGGCTTTTCCCATACACTTTGAAGTTGATTGTAGAACAAGGATATGGCTTCTCACGGCTATTGTTTAAGTTTCACACACAGTTTGCAGATGATTTTAGAACAGGGATATGGCTTCTCCCGGCTATTGTTTAACCACTCCAGATCCGCGCTATTGCCATAGTACGGCTCCAGCGCGGATCTGGAATGCTGGGACGACGTCCATGGACGTCGCCCCCTGTGCGCGCTCCTCGCGCGCCCCCTAGTGGCAGCAGCGGCGCGCGCACGCGCGCGCCGCACGCTGCGCGCGCGTGCCCGTGCCTTGGGCGGACTCGATGTCCGCCCGGACCCGCCGATCTCCTTCAGGAGCCTCAGAACGGGGAACCGCCGTTGTAAACACGGCGGTTCCCCGTTCTGTGACAGGGGACATACCAGATCTACTGATCCCTGTCACTGGGATCAGTTAGATCTGTTATGTCCCGGCCAGCCCTGCCCCCCCACAGTTAGAACACACCCAGGGAACATTTGTTAACCCCTTCACTGCCCCCTGCTGGTTAACCCCTTCACTGCCAATGACATTTATACAGTAATCAGTGGACATTTAAATTTCTGATCGCTGTATAAATGTCATTGGTCCCAAAAATGTGTCAAAAATGTCCGACATGTCCGCCCCAATATCGCAGTCCCGCTAAAAATCGCAGATCGCCGCCATTACTAGTAAAAAAAAAAAAATAATAAAAACGCCATAAATCAATTCCCAGTTTGTAGACGCGATAACTTTTGCGCAAACCAATCAATATACGCCGATTGCGATTTTTTTTTTACCAAAAATATGTAGAAGAATAAATATCGGCCAAAACTGATGAATATTTTTTTTAATGGATTTGTACTTTAGCAAAAAGTAAAAAATATTGTTCTTTTTTGCAAAATTGTCGCTCATTTTTTGTTTATAGCGGCGATCAGAAATGACGCAGAGGTGATCAAATACCACCAAAAGAAAGCTCTATTTGTGGGAAAAAAAGGACGCAAATTTTATTTGGGTACAACGTCACACGACCGCGCAATTGTCATTCAAAATGCGACAGCGCTGAAAGCCAAAAAGTGGTCTGGGCAGGAGGGGGGTTTAAGTGCCCGGTAAGGAAGGGGTTAAGTTTCACACACAGTCTGAAGATGATTTTAGAACAGGGATATGGCTTCACCCGGCTATTGTTTAAGTTTCACACACAGTTTGCAGATGATTTTAGAACAGTAATATGGCTTCTCCCGGCTAATTTATACTTTTTTCGCACAGTTTGAAGATGATTTTAGAACAGTGATATGGGTTCTCCCGCTAATTAATACTTTTCACACACAGTTTGTCCCGAAGTTCGGCCGAACCAGCAGAACCCGAACTTCTAGAGGTTCGATCAACTCTAGTTATTAGGTATTATTTCCAATGTTCTTATTTATTTTTGAATTTTAGGATTTCCTAATTTCAGCATTTCAGAAAAACGAAATAAAATAATTTTTCAGACATGCACAAGTCTACTATAAACCAAAAAATAGCAACAATGGTGCCACAAAAAAAAATATTTTTTAATTATTAGTAAAATATAAATCCCCACAAAAAAATTCTAAAAAATATAATTATCCATTCTGGCCGATTTCTAGTCTTCCTCATATTTTTTTCAAAATAAAAAAGTCTGCATTTATTATTTGTTTTGCGCAAAAGTTTACACATTTCGAAAATATGAGATTTCAGTTCTGGGGTTGTTTCTTTTTTAATAGTAATGCTGCTGCAAATTTTTGCAGGGATTTGATATTGGGGCGGACATGTCGGACATTTTTGAAAGTTTTTAGGGAACAATGACATTTATACAGCAATCAGAAATTTAAATATCCACTGATTACTGTATAAATGTCATTGGCAGTGAAGGGGGAGAATTTGGCGCAGGGTTCTCCTTAAAATCCAGACCAAGCCTGAAGGGCCCCACACAAATTTTGGGGGACATTTTGGAACTGAGTTCACAGACCAAAAGGGGGGGGGGTCACCAATATAACAGGAAGGTTACACTTACATTTTGCAGTGTGGTCACTGTCATTCAATATCTCCCACTCTTCTGCAAGCTGTGAGCAAATCTCCAGCCATGCATTGTCACGCTTTAGTTGATCCTTATAGCTGGGATCACTTTGATCATACAGTAGTGGCCGCTGCCTGACCAGCCTTATCAGAAGTTCATTATCAATAGGCTCCCTAGCAACCACTTGTCTTGCTGGCCTTTTTTTTGCCCTTGCAGACATGATAACACCAGTCCCACTCAGAAACCAGGTTTTTCCAGGAAGTGCTCTGTGGGAGAGAGGGGTTTGCCTGGGTAATTATAGGGAGTACCTGGGTAAAATTCAATTCCTTTTCCTGTAAAGTCCCTTCAATAGAGATGGGGATCCGACTTGGAGGCAACCTCTATTGAATCCTATGGGCACAAGTCGGATAGAAGTCGCCTCAAAGTAGTACAAGAACCTTTTCTGAAGTCGGAGCGACTTCAGTAGTGTACATTTAGACTGTTCACATTCACTTCTATGGGATTTCACTTGGCAAGCGACTTGGGGCGACTTGAGGTAGACTTATAGCGACACGAGTCGCTTCCCAAGTCGCTGTAGTGTGAACTGGCTCTTAAAGTGAACAGTGCATAAAAAGTCCAAACAAATGTCCCAAATAAACAATAAAGTTGAACACAAAGATCGGATTCGATCTATGCACAGTCCACCTGTCTTTGTGTTCAACTTTATTGTTTATTTGGGACATTTGTTTGGACTTTTTATGCTCTGTTCACTTTAAGTCTTTAACCATCACAGGTTTATTTGTTTTTTTTTTAACTTGAATCATTGACAATCATAGAATCAACTTATTTGATACCCTGTTCACTTAAGTCATTCGCCATCACAGGTTATTTGGACTTAATGTAGAGTCAACTTATGCACTGTCACTTTATTTTTGAGTATATGTATGTGATCACTACAGGTTCTATATATGCACTGTCACTTTAAATAATTGAGTGACCTTGTCATATGAATCACTTCCTTTTTTTAGTGCAACACTTTTTGTTTATTTCCTTGGTTGCATTTGGTCGAATGCTGTGCTTGCGGCTTTTGATTAACCAATAGCATGATAGCCTACACTTTTTACACTTTGACCAGAGCAATATAATTTTTCCTTTTTTTATGTTTGCATATAGCATCCATTGTTTACAACTGTCATGCGACCTGCTATGATTGACTACAGTGATCAGTCATCGGCTGTGTCCGGTGGATGCATCCAGTGACAGATTGTGCCGCTGCACATGGCGGTGCATGAGGCGTGACCTGGGAGGATGTCATATGACGTTCGCCCAGATCAACGAAAGTTTCCCGTCTGCGTCATCTTGACATAGGCTGAGCGAGAACCAGTTAAGATCCAAACCATGTCCTTATCCTAGATAGGGATCTGTTATGGGCTTTATGATAGACCCTATGCAACATAACTAGAAAAAGCATTAAAATCCCCACCAGACCCTTATTCAGGCATCCATCCTGACTGGCAAGGAAAGAGAAAGTCAGTGAGTGCGCACCTCCCCAAACCATATCACGCCACATGATCTCATGCTTGACAAGGGCTAGACACCTTTTTACCATGTTGATGGGGACAACAACCTCATCACCATATCCCTGGCCCAGTTGGGGGAATCTGCAGGTGGAAACGTACTAGAATTTGAAAACCCCCTATAAAATAATGTACTACCAGATATCCTTCCCCCTGCATAAATGTGTGCAGGGTACATAGTACCCCTTGGATACCCATTCACAAACAATGTAAACAGTATACAAAACACACTCATATCACTACTTTGCCAGCCAAAGACATAAAGAAAGTGGAAGACCTTCTAATAGGCCCAACTATAAAAACTTTTTGAGCATTACAAATCAAATACGATATCCCTAATCAAGACTACTATAAGTATCTGCAGATCCAATACTTTCTACAAAACTCCCATAATACAAACAATGAGTAGATAGCCCAATTTTACAAAACACCCAATACCAAATTGAAGGGTATTTCTTTATTTTACAATACTCTTAACTCTAAAGAAGTATTCATTAACCAGTTCCACACTGCGTGCAATATATTTACTGCGGCTGCGTGGATGCGTCCCGCGAATCACCGTAAATAGGCATGGTCACGGCGGTCCCATTCCTTACACGACCGTTCAGTCAACAGGAATAGATTAATGGATTTTGGTCTATTCCTGTTGGTCGTCCGGCGATTGGGATTCCTTCCCCTGCCTGTGAATTGTAAACACGGGCAGGGGAAGTGATGTCATCTCCCTCTCTGCTTTCTTTTCCGTTGCAGAGAGGAGAGAGAGAGACATCAAAAACGTGAGTTGCACCAACAGCACACTGACACCAGTACACATAGGCACATTTATCCCTTTGATCCCCCCCGATCACCCCCAGTTAACCCCTTCACTCCCTGTCACCCCCTGTCACAGTGTCATATAGTGCAGTGATCTGATTTTTACTGATCGCTGTACTTGTGACACTAAATCAGTGTTAGGGTAGGTTAGTAGTAGGCCTAGGTAGGTGTAAATACCCCCCAATAAAGTTTTTAACCCCTTGATTGCCCCCTGTCACCTGTGATCACCGTATAAGTGTCACGGGTGATGCTAGCTAGCTAGATAGTTTTTTTCCCCATCGGATTACCCATCGTATATTATTTTATTTACCTTTTATAGATTTTAACCCCCGATTGCCCGGCGGTGACCCCAGTTAGGTTTTAACGTGGGTTAGGATCAGTGTAAACACCAGGCAGGGCTAGTTAGTTAGGTACTCTGACACGCACACACAAACATTAGGTAGGTGTTGCAGTATCTGATCAGATCAATATCTGCGATCTGATCAGATCTATATTAGTGTTCCCCTTAGTTTAGTGTTCTAAAAAAACGCAGCGTTAGCGGGATCAGCCCAGATAACTGCTAGCACCTACGTTTAGCCTCTCTGCCCAGCCCAGCCCACCCAAGTGCAGGATCAATAGATCGCTGTAACTTACAAAACACAACACACATATCTGCAGCACTCGCAGAGATCACACCCAATCCCTGTGAATTCTGACAGTAATTTTGGTAGCAACTTGACACATTCACTGACAACCAGGTGCAATTTTTTGCCTGTGAGTCTCACTAGTGTACCTATAAATTTAGAGGCCATATCTAATCCGAAGTACACTAGTGAAGAGGCCTACAGAATGGTGAGCATGACAGATGAGAGCGATGGGGAAGACTCACTGTCAGATTCAGACTCACCAATCGAGTTAGTATACTACAGCGGCTCCATGACAGATAGCTCTGGTGACTGGGTGGTCTCTGCTAAGGTCAGGAGTACCAGGACTACCAGATCCCGTTTAGCTGTCGCTTAGCTGTCGCTGAGGGCTCTCGTATGGAGCAGAGAGTCAGTACTAGCACCACTACTCCTTCTGGTGACCTGGCAAGCACCAGCGGCCTAGTACATCCTGGTCATACAACCAGCACTGCAGTAACACTTGGTGACGTAGCGAGTCCCATAAGTGCAGTTCAAGCTGGTGTGGCTAGCACAAATAATGTCCCGCAGCCACGAAGACGAAGAACACAGGCCAGCAGAACCCATAGTGCCCTTCCTGATGCGCTTGCAAACCCTGATTGGCAACCCACCACTGATGCAGCGCCCGTACTTCCCTCATTCACTGCCCAACCCAGAATTCCGGTGAACACAGTTGATTTTAGGGCCATTGATTTTTTTACGCTGTATTTCACTGAAGATCTCTATAGATCTATTGTGGACCAAAGCAATTTATATGCTGGTCAATACATTGCCGCTAATCCCCATTTGTCACTTGCCTTTCTGGGCCTTGCCCTCAACATGGGCATACATAAACTACCTGAATTATATTGGTCCACTGACTCAATTCATCACATGTATGACTACTCTGCTTCAATGGCCAGGACACAATACGAGAAGATTCTGCAGTTCATGCACTTCAGTGACAATCAATCGGTCGTCCATATGGGGTCCCTGAATTTGACCGGCTCTACAAAATTCACACCCTCATAAACCACTTCAACCAGACGTTCGCAGCACATTTTATTCCCAACCAAGTTGTGTGCGTGGATGAGTCCCTGATTAAATTTGATGACCGTCTTGTTTTCAAACAGTAAGTCCCCAACAAGCGTGCCAGATACGGGGTCAAGATGTATAAGCTCTGTGACAGGGCCACAGGCTATAAATGTCGTTTTATGGTTTATGAGGGCAAAAATAGCCACGTAGAGTCAGAAGGATGCCCAGTCTACATGGTGAGTGCTGGCAAAATTGTGTGGAGCTTGGTGTCATCCTTATTCGGAAAGGGGTACCATTTGTACGTGGACAATTACTACACAAGCATGCCACTTTTTAGTCACTTACTTGATCACCAAATTGGCGCATGTGGCACTGTGCAACCTAATCGCCAGGGCTTCCCCCAGTGGCTGGTAGATTCTCGACTTAGTTGGGGGGAGAGAGCTTGCTTGAGATGTGGTAATTTGCTCGTGATGAAGTGGAGGGATACAAAGAATGTTTTCGTTCTTTCCTCCCTTCATGCAGACACGGCTGTCCAAATTAGAACAGCGACTGGTGTTGTGGAGAAACCCCTCTGTGTCCACCAATATAACCTTAATATGGGAGGGGTAGACCTCAATGACCAGTTATTGGCATTGTACTTAATTGCCCGTAAGTCCAGACGCTGGTACAAAAAAGTGTCTGTTTACTTATTTCAATTGGCTTTGCTGAACGCTTTTGTGCTATAGAAAGCGTCAGGACGGACTGGACCTATCCTGCAATTCCAGGAAGAGATCATCAGAGCCCTTCTGTATCCAGATGGTTCTGCACCCCATGTTCCCAATCCACATGCAGTGAGCCGGTTGCATGGGCGGCATTATCCACATGCCATCCCTGGTACCCTTACCCAACGATACCCCCAAAAAAGATGTTGTGTCTGCCGACAAAACGGATACAGGCCTGACACCCAATATTATTGCCGCACCTGTTTGGACCAGCCTGGTCTCTGCATCAGTCACTGTTTCAAGCTTTACCATTCATTAGCTCAGTATTAGCATAGGGAACAGCACTACACAGAAATAGGATACACGTTTTCAGGGTCCTCAAAGATGTCACTGCATTTTTGGAGACCCTAACATTTACTGTTCACCAAAAAAAAAAAAGTTATAAAAACCAAAAAAAATTAAAAAAAATAAAAACCAAAAACAGTTGTACGTTTCTTGTTTTTCTATCTCTATTTTCTCTCTATTCTCTTTTTATTCTGTTTTTATGTAGCATTTAATTTTTTTTTTTTATTCCAACAGGAATATTCTTTTTTTATGTGTTACTGTTTTATTCATCTTTATTTGATTTTCAGGTACGCCAGCTGCAGCGCTGATTTATTTAGGGTGACAGCGATAGCGTTTGCTCCCACCATATATAAAGCAGCGACTCCAGCACTATTGGAGGTGATTTCACCACCACAGTTAAAAAAAGAGCAAATATACCGGAGCATAGGGGCAGTGGGTGGAAATTGGGGTGGATTGCCTCTATGCTCCGGTATATTTTTTTTCAAAAAATTGGCTATGCCCACCATTAGAAGTGGGAGGATGAAGGGAGGTTTTCTAATGGTGGGCATACCCACCAATTGATTCTTTTTTTCATGAAAAAAAGAACATTACAATATATGCCCAACAAGGACCCAGCGACATACTAGTATGTTGCTGGTCTTCTCAGGCTCTCCTGTCCCACCGGGGAATGTGAGAATGCAGCTGGTGGTTCTGCCAGCTTACCATAGAGCTGATTGAAGACTAGAATGGCTCCAATCATTTCCATGGCCTAAGAAACCGGAGGCTACAAGCATTTTGTGACTGGTTTTGCAAGATATAAACAGCGCCATTGGGAAATTGGGGAAGCATCTTGTCGATTTTGGTGTGGTCAGATGCTTTAAGTGCTGGGAAAAGATCTAGAGCTTAGTAGACCCCAAATTTAAAAAAAATATATATGCCACAATACCTGTTTTTATCATAGGGGATATTTAAAATCCCTGTGATAAAGATAAAAATGATAAAAAAAGATGAAAGGGACAGTGTAAAAATTAAATAAAAAGCAAAATGAATAATTTAAAAAAAATTCACCCCTGCCCCCCCGTGCACGCGCGCAAAGGTGGACGCAAGCCTCCTCTGCAGATCTAAAGTGGTAACCTGTAAAGGCTTTTAATGGCTTTTAAAAATGTATATAATTTGTCGCCGCTTCGCGGGTGTGCGTCATTTTTAAAGCATGTCATGTTTAGTGTCTATGCACTCAGCATGAGATCAGCTTTTATATTTCACCAAACATTTGGCCAAAATAGTATGTTTTTGTGCATTAAAATTCAAAAAAGGGCTTTTTTCTCCAAAAATTGCTGTTGAAAAATCGCTGCGCAAATACTTTGTGAAAAAAAAATTGTAACACCCACTATTTAAATCTGTAGGGCCTCTTCTTTAAAAAATATATAATGTTTGGGGGTTCAAAGTAATTTTCTAGCAAAAAAAGTATTTTTTCATGTAAACAAAAAGTGGCAGAAAAGACTTGGTGGTTCAAGTGGTTAGAAGAGTGGGTGATGTTGGGCATAAGATGCCAGGACAATTCAAAACCCCCCCAAATGACACAATATTGGAAAGTAGACACCCCAAGTTATTTTTGAGAGACATGTTGAGTCCATAGAATATTTTATTTGTTTCTCATAAATGATTGAAAAATGACCCCGAAAACCAATCACCTTCTTCAGGATTTTTAAGGGCGAAAATGTATGCCTTCACCCCATACTACCTATCCAGGTTTCGAAGGCCATGAAATGCCCAGATAGCAAAAAAAAAAACCCAAATGACCCCATTTTGGAAAGTAGACACCCCAAGCTATCTGCTGAGAGGCATGTTGAGTCCATGGAATATTTTATATTTTGCCACAAGTTTCGGGGAAATGACAATATTTATTTATTTATTTATTTTTCACACAAAGTTGTTACTGAAATGATATATTGCTCACACATGCCATGGGTATGAGTATGGGGATACCACATGTGTGAGACTTTTTGGGAGCCTATCCGCATACAGGACCCCGAAAACCAATCACCACCTTCAGGCTTTCTAAGGGCATAAAATTGTGATTTTACTCCTCAGTACCCATCACATTTTTGGAGGCCCTGAAATGTCAAGGTAGCACAAACCCCCGCAAATGACCCCATTTATGACCCCAAAATACTCAACATGCCTCTCAGCAAATAGCTTTGAGTGTCTACTTTCCAAAATGGGGTCATGGGGGGAGGTTCTGCTATCTGGGCATTCCATGGCCTCCGAAACTGTGATAGGGAGTGAGGAGTAAAATCAGCTTTTTACGCACTTAGAAAGCCTGAAGGTGGTGATTGGTTTTTGGGGTCCTGTACGCGGCTAGACTGCCAGAAAGTCTCACATATGTGGTATCCCTGTATTCAGAAGAAGCAGCAGAATGTATTTTGGGGTGTAATTTCACATATACCCATGGCATGTTCAAGCAACATATCATTTAGTGACAACTTTGTGAAAAAAAAATGGTAATTTCCCCGAAACGTGTGGCAAAAATATATAATATTCCATGGACTCAACATGCCTCTCAGAAAATAGCTTGGGGTGTCTACTTTCCAAAATGGGGTCATTTGGGGGGAGGGGGTTGTGCTATCTGGGCATTTAATCGCCTCCAAAACTGAGATAGGTAGTCTGGGATGAAGGCATACATTTTTGCCCTTAGAAATCCTGAAGGCGGTAATTGGTTTTTGGGGTCCCGTATGCCGATAGGCTCCCAAAAATTCTCACCCAGGGGATATCCCCGTACTCAGGAGAAGCAGAAGAATGTATTTTGGGGTGTAATTCCACATATACCTAAGGCATATGTGAGCAATATAAAATATCAGTAACAACTTTGTGTATATTTTTTTTGTCATTTTTCAATTACTTATGACAAAAAGATAAAATATTCCATAGACTCAACATGCCTCTCAGCAGATAGCTTGGGGTGTCTACTTTCCAAAATGGGGTCATTTGGGTTTATTTTTGCTATCTGGGCATTTCATGGCCTCCGCAACTGAGATAGGTAGTGTGGGGTGAAGGCATACATTTTTGTCCTTAGAAATCCTGAAGGCGGTGATTGTTTTTTGGGGTCCCGTATGCGGATAGACTCCCAAAAAGTCTCACACATGGGGTATCCCCGTACTCAGGAGAAGTAGCAGAATGTATTTTGGGGTGTAATTCCACATATACCCATGGCATGTGTGGGCAATATATTATTTCAGTAACAACTTTGTGTAATTTTTTTTTTTTTGGTCATCTTTCAATCACTTATGACAAAAAAATAAAATATTCAATGGGCTCAACATGCCTCTCAGCAAATTCCTTGGGGTATTTACTTTCCAAAATGGGGTAATTTGGGGGGTTTGTACTGCCCCTCCATTTTAGCACCTCAAGAAATGAGATAGGCAGTCATAAAATAAAATTTGAGTAAATTCCAGAAAATGTACCCTAGTTTGCAGAGTTGAGCGAACCCAAACTGTTCGGGTCCGTACCGAACGTTGGGGTGTCCGTGACCCGAACCCGGACATTTGAAAAAAAGTTTGGGTTCGGGTTCTGCGTTCGGGTATTTGATCACGCATGTTGAATAGCTGCAGGGCAGCCAATCAACAAGCGTTTCACTGGTTTGCCCTTAGAAGCCATCACAGCCATGCCATTAGTGACCCCGCCTCTTTATAAGCTGGAGTCCCTTAGTGCTGCATGTCACATGCTCTCTGACTAGTGTAGGGAGAGGATGCTGCCGGCGCTGTGAGGGACAGATTGCAGATATAATAACATCTCATCGATCTGATTGTGGACTAGGTAGAGATTACTACTACTACTGCTTTGAGGGACAGATTGCAGATCTCATCCTGCATTACAGAACGATCTGATTGTGGACTAGGTAGAGATTACTACTACTACTGCTTTGAAGGACAGATTGCAGATCTCATCCTGCATTACCGAACGATCTGATTGTGGACTAGGTAGAGATTACTACTACTACTGCTTTGAGGGACAGATTGCAGATCTCATCCTGCATTACAGAACG
>BLSH010094775.1:61323-80157 GCA_018402905.1 Glandirana rugosa
TTTAAAGTCGACTTAGACTGGTTTCTAGACCTTACAAGTAATCGGGATGTCTTACCGTGTAAGTTATTTATACGTTCTCGGACCAGAGGGACCTGTTGTTAAGTTTCTTGAACTGTAAAATGGTAATTGACTACAAGACCAATAATATGTTATAGAGAGCCTACAAATTAAAAAGTTTACCTGTTAGACTCGGCTGTCCTAATGAAGAACAGAAACTCGGAGGACTGGATGAAAGTTGCAAATTGCAAATATTCGGACATGCAAACAATAATAATGGACTATACTACATACCTTCCCAATTGGACTATTGGGTTAACGTTATTGTACGACAATACATGTTATTGCAATTGGGTTATCAGGTTAACCCTTCCATACATCATATCAGGTAATAATAACAAACGTACAGGCTTATAAACGTTAAACGTTGAAAGTAGGTCAGGAGGCTCAAAGACAAGAAGTAATCCTGTCGGCTCAGATTGTCCATTTGAAAAATTAAACATCCGAGAGATATTGTATAATAACCAGAACATCAGTTAATGGTAAAATGTCAAGTTCTTTGAATTGTTGTCCAGGGAGACCAGGCTCTTGCATATTTATTGAATGTGCCATTCTGTAGGGCTAATGAACATTCCAGATCTTTGGTCAGATTCAGCTGAAATTTAACCTCAGATATGTTGGGTGTCAGCGAACCTCTCCATTTTCGCATTATGAGTAGCCTGGCTGCAAATAATGTGTGCATTACTATAGGTCTGTACTCCTGCAGGAAGTTTTCTATACCTATGCTGAGAAGAGCCAGTGCTGGGGAAGGTTTAGTTATCACTCCCGTCAACTCTGCTAAAAGGGAGAATACTTTCCTCCAAAAGGATTGTATGTGGGGACAGTCCCATAAAATATGTAGTAATGATCCAGATTGTGAACAACCTCTCCAGCATCTATCATCCTCTATGTTCGTGTATTTGGATAATTGTACAGGTGTGAGGTACCATCTATGGTGTATTTTTTGCGACATTTCCCAGTAGTTACTGCATTTGGAAGAGATCTGGTTATATCTAATGGCTATTTGCCATTGATAGTCCGTGAATACTGTTTTTAGATCTCTTTCCCATCTAATATGTGTGGGTAGCTTATGGAAGATTAGTTTGTTGTGGATGGTGTTATACAGTAATGCTATCCCTTTGTCTTTTATGGAGTCGGATGACAGAAATGCCCAGGCTTTACTAGGTAGTGAGGTGAAAAGGACAGGGTTCTTTGCTAGGTATGATGCTATTTGTCTGTATGTGTGCAAGCCTTGATCAGGAATATGATATTTGTTTTTCAATTCTTCAAAGGATAGTATTTGGCCCTTTTGTATTAGTGATCCTAGTGAATGTAGTTTAATATGAGACCAATGTTTGAGAGAGATTTCTGGAAGAAGGAATTTCAGTGTTTCTATAGGAATAGGTATTCTTTGCTGTCTGTTTGAGGATGAGGTGTTGAGGGAGAAGAATCTCCATGCTGTTAGGGCCACTGATATAGTGGGGTGGTTGTATTTGTTGGATATTTCGGAGATTGATTGGGCTATAAGGAGTGTACTTAGGTTACCTGCTGGTACATGTTCTTGTTCAATGTAACTCCATTGTTTTTTAATAGACGGAGTGAACCAGCTTCAAAGTTGGGCTATAATCACTGCTATATAATAGTGTTTCATGTCTAGTAGACTCATGCCTCCTGCAGATTTATGTTTAACCGTTATTGCGTATGTACATCTTGGTTTACTGTCTTTCCACACATATTTTCTGATCAGTAGCTTTAAGGAGTTAAAAAAGGAGTCTGGGGCATGTATGGGAAGTGCCCTGAATAAATATAGCAATTTAGGGAGGACAGTCATTTTTAGAGCCGCTACTCTACCTACCCAGGAGAGATAATGTTTGCCTATTTGTTGGAGGTCTTTCTGACACGTGTGTAGAAAGGGCAAGTAGTTTTTCACAAATAAGTTTGAGGTATTGCCCGTGATCGATATGCCTAGATAGGGCATGGAGTCAGTAATCCAGTGGAAGTTATGTTTAGCTATAAGAGTTGTTTTAGTGGATGTCGGCATGTTTACACTTAAAATATTAGATTTATCATCATTAACTTTGTGGTGCGAACAACCATTGAAAGCTTTGAGTAAATCAACTACCCTAGTCAGGGAAAGATCCGGTCTCGATAGGGTTAGAATAATGTCGTCTGCGAAGAGGCTTATTTTAAATTCTGTATCTTTGATCTTAATACCTGAAATATCAGAGGAATTGCGAATCATTTGGGCCAGCGGTTCCATCATTAATGTGAATATGAGAGGGGAGAGAGGGCATCCTTGTCTCGTGCCGTTTGTAATTACAAACGGATCGGAAAAGGTCCCGTTCGCAAAAACTCGAGCATTAGGGTTGGAGTACAATGCAAGAATGGATGAGAGAATATTACCTTGAAAGCCAAATTTCGATAAAGTCAGTTGCAGGTATCCCCAATGGATCCTGTTGAAGGCTTTCTCTGCGTCTAATGTCACAAAGATTGCCGGAATATTTTTAATTTTTGCGTAGTGTATGAGATTTATAATTTTCCTGGTGGCGTCTGGAGCTTGCCTTCCGTGAATGAATCCTACCTGATCGTGATGGATGATGTTAGGCATAATAGAGGCTAATCTCTTCGCCATTAGTTTAGAATATATGTTAAGATCAGTGTTTAGTAGGGATATAGGGCGGAAATTTTGAGGCGAGACCAGATTTTTCCCTCGTTTTGGAATAGTAACAATGTCAGCAGATAACATTTCACTCGGAAAGGTGCCGGAGGACACAGCAGCGTCGAACACCTGTTTCATGTGTGGTACTAAAGTTTTACTGAAAAGTTTATAGTATTCGGCTGAGTAACCGCCAAGTCCTGGGGCCTTGCCGTTGGGGAGAGAGATGATAGTTTTGAGTATTTCAGCCTGGGAAATTGGGGCATTTAAAGCTTCAAGCTGAGTGGGGGAAATTTTAGGGAGATCTACTGAGTCCAGGAATTCTAAAATCCCTGATTTGTTTGGTTGGGTTATTGAGTGATCGTTTTTAAGATTATATAAGTTGCTATAATACGAGCGGAATGCATTTGCTATGTCTTTCGGAAGGTACATCTTTTCTTTTGAATGGGGGTGTAGGATAAATGGGATCTTTTGTTTGGATTTTTTTTTGTTGAATCTGAGTTGCCAATAATTTTCCTGCCTTATTTCCTGAGGTGTAACAATTAGTTTGCCATTTAAATAGATTTCTAGCGTATTTGGCATTGAGGAACGTTCTCAGGGCGTTTCTCTCAGCAAATAATTTGTCACTAGTAATTTGCGTTGGGTTTTCTTTATTTAATTTTTCTAGGGATTTAATCTTCGAGAGGAGTTCGTTAAGCTGTTGTGTTCTTCGGCGTTTGGCTAGGGAGCTTAATTTAATTAGAATACCCCGGGTATAGGCTTTATGGGCTGACCATACAATGGTAGGGTTGCTTTCTGCAGTAGCGTTCATTTCAAAATAGTCTTTGAGACTTTTGTCGATATTGGCGGTGTTTTGCGGAATGGAAAGCAGGTGTGTGTCATTTTTCCAGTGGAAGTTTAGGGAGTGTGTTGATTTATCATTCAGAACCAGAGATATGGGTGCATGGTCTGACCATGTGATGGTATGGATTTCTGTGGCTATGGTGTCTTGTAATATTTGACAGTCTCCTAGGAATAAGTCTATCCTTGAATATGTGCAATGTGGCTTGGAAAAGAAGGTAAAATCTTTCTCCGAGGAATGTTGGCATCTCCATATATCGAATATGTCATTCTTGTGTAGGAATTGTGACATGTCAGATTTCCTTGTTTTTTTTGGTGTTGGCCCTTTAGTGTCCATAGAAGCATCAGGTGCCATATTGAAGTCCCCACAGACAATTGTACGTCCCTGTTTGATGTTATTGATTTTCTTCCATACTTTATGTATAAAACGCATTTGTCCTGTGTTTGGCGCATAAACGTTGGCTATTGTGTATGTGGTATTGTTGAGTTCACATATCAGGATGTGATATATTCCTTGTGGGTCTGAGATTGAATTAATCAATTTAAAGGTCACTGAGTGTTTGATGGCTGTGAGAACTCCTTTAGTTTTGTTTGGAGAGTTAGCATAAAAAATGTTTGGGAATGCTTTGTGGTTTACATTGGGTGCTTTCCCCTGGCAAAGGTGCCTTTCCTGGACGCATAAAATGTCGCATTTGAGTTTGTGTGCTTCTGTCCAAAGGAAGTGTCTTTTGCTCGGATGATTTAGACCCTTAACATTTAGGGAGGAGAATCTGAGAGGCATCTTTAAGTTGTCTTTGTTTCTGCTACTATTTAAGGTTAACTTGGAATTGTGTGGATTCTACAGTAGGATGTAAAAGTAATGTATATATATATATTGAACTTACGGTGTGACGTCTGAGCTTCAAGGAAGTCTTCAACCGATCGAACTTGTTAGAAAGACCTTGTTTCGTGGAATCTTAGATTTTATGGTGATAAGCCGATTGTACTGTATGAAAAAGAGTAACAAGAGAACAGAACGAAAGATAACCTTGTTAACTTTGTCTTAGATACATGTAAGGGTAGAAAGAGGTGATCAACTGAAATGGATAAAAAGAGAAGTGTATAACTTTGTGGGCGGCGTAAACCGCGACAACTATTGGGGGTATAAGGCGGATAAGCCTGGCATGTGCGGCAGATCCAGGGCTTATTTGTGTGCCTTGTGTATTGTAAGTGGAATCAGGTGGTCATGTCGTCCGGAGGGTCAAAGTCTTCCCATTCTCTGCTTTGTTGATGACGTTGATGACGGTTTTGTTGGCGTTGTTCTATCGGTTCAACTATGTTCCATTGGCGAAGTAGGGTCAGGCCCTCATCCAGTGTGCGAATGGAATATGTTCTATTTTCTTTTGTGATTATCAATTTGACTGGGTGGCCCCATTTATACTGAATCTGGTGGTTCCGAAGGGGTTTTGTGATGGTAGAGAGATTTTTGCGTTTCAGCATGGTGTATTTGGATAGATCTGCATAGAAGGATAGATTGTTGTAATTTTGTGGGTACGTTTCTGGATTCCTTGTGGCCCGTAGCAAGTTTTCTTTTACGTGGTAGAAGTGGATGCGGACAATGGTGTCTCTTGGTATAGCGTCAGGAAGATGCGGAGGTTTTGGCAGTCGATGGATCCGGTCTATTATCAGCTCACTAAGATGTGTTCCAGGCAGGAAGGTCGCCATCAGTTGAGTAAAGTAGTCCTTCAGGGCGGAAGTTTGAATGGATTCAGGTATGCCTCTTATTTTTAAATTGTTCCTTCTGGAACGGTCTTCTAAGTCTGCAAGTTTCGCTTTCATCCATTCAATATTTTCTGCCTCATCATTCTGCGCGTCCACCATTTCGTTGAAGGAAGTTGTGACCTCTCCCATCTTGTTTTCTATTGTGGTAACCCTTTCTCCAAGGAGGGATACCTCAGAGGTGAAGTGACTTAGCATATTCGTAATGTCAGAATGAATGGATCTCTGGAGTGTCATTAACATATCTCTCAATGTGGTGTCAAGCACAGGCTGGTTAGAGGTAGGGTATGTAGCAATAGAATTAGAAAATGCTATCTGCTCCTGGGGAGGTCGCGGTAGAGGGTTTCCCTCATTTTGTATTTCAGCTTCTGGTGTCAATTTCATCTTTGATTTGGCAGGACTGGATGAGGGTGTGGATGTTGCCGAGCTAGTTTCGGTGCACTGATGTCCCCCGGTTGCTCCGCCTTGCCCTGAAACATCTTGGTGTGGTTGTCTGAGGTTGATATATGTTGCATCTGCATGGCCTTTAGCGCCATCTCGGAATGTCTGTCAGTGTGGCGTCGGAAAGAACTCTGTAAGCTTGCGCGGTGCCGATCTCTCTTGTCTTCTTTTTGACATTTTTGAGAGTTTGAAGATTGTTTTGATTTGGTTTGAAATAGGGACACTGAATTAGGGACAACTGATTCCGTTGTTGCTTCCGCCCTGGATCCCCGTTATAGCCGGGGTTGGTTTCAGCAAGCTTTCATATCTGATGTAGTCAGGCTCTGACCTGCGTTAGGGTACATTACTTAGATGGAGCCGGAGTGGAGTTCGAGTGGGCTTGCGTTTCTCGATTATTGTTAGCTTAGTACCAGATATGTTGTCTAGAGTGAATGTTGGCTGTACTGGCAGGTGGATCTGAGAGATATTGGCTTCAAAGTAGGGCATACAGATATGGCTGGGAGGTGTAGGCTCTGAGATTCCCAGTTCAATCAGCTATTGAGGTACTAACACTTGGTCGGCCTTATCTTAGGCTTTAAGCTGGAGCTAGGTTGCTATGCGGGTTTTAGGCTTCACCGGGTGTACTAAGATGGCCGCTGGTTCAGGATTACACAGTTCCCAGGTATATTTCTACTGCCTTTGTCGGGTGTTTTGATTCAAAGAGGTAATCATGTAAGGAGGGGGAGCCCTGGGGTAGCTGGATCTTGTCTGCCCTGGATAGGATGGCAGCTGGTGGAGGTGATTACTGCTGCGGCCTAGTCAGATTGAACCGCTTAGACCCGCGGCCTATATTTCTTCACTGACCGGGGATCGATCCGCACAATATTGGGGGGTAGAATGTGGCCAGGGGTACTAGGATGATGTCCAGAATGTTATTTGTTAGTAAACGGCCTGATGATTTGCAGATGCTTCTGGATTGTGTGGCTCCGGCCCAAGCAGATGGGACGGAGCCGCGGCCTGAATTTCTCTGCTTTCCCCCGCCGGAATCTTGCGGTAATTATACCGCGATGTATCGGGAGATGTGGGGGACAGATGGCAGGGCTGTCACTATCCGATGCTTCATGCCCTCCGTGATCCGGGCTGGTTTCTGTCCTGCGTAGCCGGGAGTTGTACTAGGCCCCAAGATGGCGGCGGCCGCCGACCAGTGCTAGTGAGGGAGCCGGTCCGGAGGCTGTACCCTCTCTGGTACTTGACTAATTTCCGCAATATGGGGCAGATTAGATAGTCCTAGGTCTGGGGAGTCTACTGGGGGGGGTCGATGTCACTCACCCCCTTTTACTTCTTGAGGATGGAGTCTGATTGTGAACAGTGATCAGGCGTCTGCCGGCTCTCTCTACCTCTCTTCTCTCAGATCTTCTCCTAAGGGTTTATATTTTTTTTCTCTCTCTGGTAATCAATGTGCTGCTGGCTGAATATTGTGCGCTGTAGAGTAGAATTTGGATATTTTTTTCCTCCTTTGATGTCAGAATGGTGATTTTCAGTTCTCAAGCTGCATGGAGCTGAGCAGTTAAGCAGCCATCTCCTGCTGCAGCCGGCCACGCCCCGGTGTGCTTGGTTTTAACGTAACTTTATTCGTACATGAGTTATTTTCAAGTTTCTGACCACTTATAAAATGTGTTCAATGTGCTGCCCATTGTGTTGGATTGTCAATGCAACCCTCTTCTCCCACTCTTCACACACTGATAGCAACACCGCAGGAGAAATGCTAGCACAGGCTTCCAGTATCCGTAGTTTCAGGTGCTGCACATCTCGTATCTTCACATCATATGGGTTTTTATGGTTTTTATGGTCAGTAAAAACCAATACCGGGTGAGCGGCTCCTTCCAGGAGGTACCGCCATTCCTCCAAAGCCAACTTGATGGCCAGCAATTCCCTATCACCGACATCATAGTTCCAGCAAGATGGTGTGCCACCACATTATGGGTGTCAGGTCCGAGCATTCCTAGATGAACAGTTTCCTGGAAAGTGGATTGGTCGTCGTGGGCCAGTTGAATGGCCCCCAAGGTCTCCCGATCTGACCCCCTTAGACTTTTATCTTTGGGGTCATCTGAAGGCAATTGTCTATGCTGTGAAGATACGAGATGTGCAGCACCTGAAACTACGGATACTGGAAGCCTGTGCTAGCATTTCTCCTGCAGTGTTGCTATCAGTGTTTGAAGAGTGGGAGAAGAGGGTTGCATTGACAATCCAACACAATGGGCAGCACATTGAACACATTTTATAAGTGGTCAGAAACTGTTGTTTTTCTTGTGAAATTCCCAATAAGTTTGATGTGTCACATGACCCTCTTCTTATTGAAAAAACAAAAGTTCGATTCAAAATGGCCGGCTTCAAAATGGCCGCCATGGTCACCACCCATCTTGGAAAGTTTCCCCCCTCACATATACTAATGTGCCACAAACAGGAAGTTAATATCACCAACCATTCCCATTTTATTAAGGTGTATCCATATAAATGGCCCACCCTGTACATTGAATACTTAGGATACCATTTTATCTCATATATTCAAGGGAAACTCTATCTGGACTGTGACCTAATGTTTTGTTTCTTTAATTACTACTCTATGTAGAACATTTTTCTTTCTTTATAATTTTGACAATATCCACAAGGTTGTACACTTCATATTATTATTATTATTATTATTATACAGGATTTATATAGCACCAACAGTTTGAGCAGCACTTTACAACATTAGGGCAGACAGTACAATTACAATACACTTAAATACAGGAGGAATCAGAGGGCCCTGCTCATTAGAGCTTACAATCTATGAACATAAGCAATATTTAAGATTACAGAGCGATATCACACTCCTTCCTCCTTGAAGAGGAAGTATGACCTAGTAAACCAAAGATTTAGGAATTACCTTGAGTTGGTGTGGTGGGTGGGCTCCCCGTCCCGGGCACAGCTTGTTCCCTTTGGGGTACCCGGGGGGGGACCATGGACTCTCCTACCGAGGGAAATATATGCTCTGATATTAGGTCAAATGTGCCTTAAGATGTTAACATTTTAAATACATGTAACCTACGAATGTGGATACTATTGTTTAACCAAGAGTATTGTTTTCTTATTTCTTATTTCCTTTCTTGTCTTCTGTATTGCATATGAAAACTCCAACAAAAACTACTGACATTTAAACTCACTCATCCACAAAAAAAAACCCAAAACACACATTTCCCACTTTCACTGATGTAGTTCCTTTATCACTCACAATAAAGTACACCTTGCCAACACAAACAAGATGACATAGGCAATGATCCAGACTCTCCTTGCAGATAAAAGCTCTCCACCTGGGTGCTGAATGCCAGCAAGCCTGTTGAGGATGCTGACTGATGTCATTGACCACATTTGGTCATGACTATGTGTGGTCAACAAAGCCACCTGGGATTCCCTTGCCTCTTTGTTTAGAAATAAAAGCTTTCTGGGGATTAAAACTGTCATTTAGCAGCAATATGCTTTTTTAAATATAATTTTGTTGACACCCTACAGGTGCATCATCATGTGCAGGTTTAAGGCATCCTTTTAAGGCATATTTTAATGTTGTCCTTTAAGTTTTATAAAAGACCTACTCCCTGCTGAACAGTATTTTCATTTTTATTTCCCTTTGTTTTGCCCAAAAACCTGCAAATTGGCCTTGAAAAGGGTAGAGAAAACTACAAGATTCAGCTCCCACAGACTTCAATATGGATTGAAGTTTGCAGATTTTTTAAATGTTTTGATGAATGTCCTTTGACATTAATAGCCTAACATTAATAGTCTGCAAGCTATTAGAGGGGATGATAAGGGACTAGATATAAGAGTTTAGTAATGGAAAAGGTATCATTAGTAATAATCTATTAACCTTCTACCAAGAACTGAGCTGCCATCTATATAAAGGAAGGCCTGTAGATGTGGTGTATCTGGATTTTGCAAAGGCATTTGATACAGTTCCTTACAAACGTTTGCTGTACAAACTAAGGTATGTCGGCATGGACCATAGGGTAAGTACCTGGATTGAAAACTGGCTACAGGGGTGAGTCCAAAGGGTGGTGATAAATAGTGAGAATGGTCTGGTGTGGGAAGTGGGGTCCCCCCCGGGATCTGTTCTGGGACCAATTCTGTTTAATTTATTCATAAACAATCTAGAGCAGGGGTATGCAATTAGCGGACCTCCAGATGTTGCAGAACTTCAAATCCCATGAGGCATAGCAAGACTCTGATAGCCACAAGCATGACACCCAGAGGCAGAGGCATGATGGGACTTGTAGTATTGCAACAGCTGGTGGTTGTATATCCTTGATCTAGAGGATGGGGTAAACAGCTTGATCTCAGTATTTGCGGACAATACAAAGCTAACCAGGGCAATAACTTCTATGCAGAATATGGAAACCTTACAAGAAGACCTAAATAAAACAATGGAAGAGAAGCAGTTTAACCTTAAACTGTGTAGAGGGTTATTTACTGTCAGAGCAGTAAGGATGTGGACTTCTCTTCTACAAGCAGTGGTATCAGCAGGGAGCGTCGATAGTTTAATAAAACTATTAGATGGGCACCTAAATGATCACAACATACAGGGCTATATGATGTACTATTGACATAAACACATACACACACACACAGACACATAGGTTGAACTGAATGGACTGGTGTCTTTTTTACAACCTCACCAAACTATGTAACTATTTAACTGTGAATTGAACTTTGCTCAGTTTGCTCATCCCTGTTTAAGGTTGAACTCAAGTCAGGCATTAAAATGTGTTCCAATTCCCCAAATTCTAAAGCCCCTTACACACAGGCAGAATATCAAGAGACATTTGCTGGTTCAAAAAAAAAAAGCTGACACACTACCCGTGTGTATGTCAGCCTGTCAGATGTACATGCTGGAAAACCAGCAGCTGACAGACTCTCGATCAGCGCTTTCAGCCAATGGCAGGGAGCGCTGATCAGAGTGCTCTGGCGGGGGACCATCCCCTTGTCAATACACAATAACTCAGCAGGGGAGATTGCTGGACTAACGTCACATGGTTAGTACAGTGTCTCTGACCAGATCTGTCTATTTTTTTTCGTGCAGCCAAAAAACAGTTGTTATGTACCCGGCTTTAGTGTTCAGCAAAATAATACTTACCTCATTTCAACAGCAGCCAGTGCTCTCTTCTGTTCCTAGTTCATGGGTGGTTCCTTATCATCCTCCTGTACAATTTAAGAACAATTGTCCTTCATTGCATTTGATAATGCTGAAGAAGAGACTGCAAGATTGGTGAAGGCGAACGATTTTGTGCCATTGATTGCATGGCAGGTATTTGCCATCTGGGTGGAGGGGCACATTTATTTGTTGACCGGATTTAAGCTTTACAATTTTGTTTACAGTCGTGCTGCAAAAGATGAATAAATAGTAATAGTTGCTGAGACAGTGCTGAGACATTTACCCATTAACAACTGCTCTCCTGGCTTCCTCCAGTGAACAAACGCATTATTTAAGTCTTGGTATTTGTCACGTGGCCTCTGCAAAATCAGGAGAATCATTGTTAATGCAGAGCAGAGATTTGATCCGCACAAATTCCAATCCTTTAGTCCAGTGGTCAGAGACCAAATTAACAATTCCTCTGCATTGTTCATATCTACCTGGTGAAGAAAATGAAAAGTACAATTTTCTCAAGCATAGCTAACTATTTCACTTCCTCTATCACTAATCATTTATCTCTGGCAAAAAAGTTTCAGCTTAGGTCTGGTCTAACTAACTTTAACTAAATGTCACACATAAAGTGTCTAGTAATTAAAGAATATCACGCAGATTTTCCCAAGATCTGTGATTAGAATTTTTCTTTAAACCATAGTATTGTGAAATGGAACTATTACTAAATATAGGTTTACAATGAAATTATTAGAGCTTAAACTCCAGGAAGGTGTGAAAGACAAAATATAACACAGCTCTGTAATCTTTAAATATATTTCTGAAATGCAAGCATTGTAAATACAATATTATGAATTGGTTTCAGCATCTTGCAATCCCTGTACAGTAGAAATTAGAGGAGAGGGGAAGCTGTACAAAGAGCCAATTAGATACGGTGCAGCGCAATGGACATTCTGATAGGATAAGAGAGCAGGTTGATAGAGATATGACTTCATCAACATGCTGCTTCAACTTTTAATGCTAAGTCAAAGACTGGACGTGAAGAGATGATAGACAGTACAGTCAAGTTGTAGACCCCTCTGTAGACCTCACAGCAGTTGGCTCTATGGGCTGGTCCAAAATCTTCTCCAGCATGTGATCCTGTTTATGTTTTACTGACATCATTGCACACAGCAATAGAGCCCTGATTGGCTCATAGTGCTCCCAATCTTAGTTTGAGTGCTGTTGTGCAGAGGATTGTAGGTAGCTGATTTGCTATTCTCCTAAATATTTCCTTATAGAAGATCTGTGGAAAAGGATACCCTTCAGAAGTACAAACAATCCAAATTTGTAATTATAATTATCTAAAGACTGGACAAACATTTGAGTATTTATGCAGGAGAATAAAAAAATCTCAGTTTGTGAAGTTATTGTGTTTTGAATTTAGCTGATTCATCATTAATAGTTGAGCGAACCCGAACTGTAAAGTTCGGGTTCGTACCAGACCATAGGGTGTCCGTGCCCGAACCCGGACATTTGATCAAAAGTCCGGGTTCGGGTTTGAGTATTTTTTCGTGCCTGTTGAATAGCTGCAGGGCAGCCAATCAACAAGTGTTTCACTTGTTTGCCCTTAGAAGCCATCACAGCCATGCCTACTAATGGCATGGCTGTGATTGGCCAGTGCATCATGTGACCCAGCCTCTGTATAAGCTGGAGTCACATAGAATGCTGCTGCTGCTGTGAGGGACAGATTAGCTTTAGAAAATCTGTTAAAAACAGCGATTTATTGGAGGGTGGGTGCTAGAGGAAATTTATGTTTGCTAGAGTACATTTTGTTTGCTAAGCAAAGTGCCTCATATAAAACCTAAGCAATTTTTCTGTTTGTTAGGTGGGCGTTTGCAGCCATTTTTGCAAGTGAAGTGCACTTGCAACTGCTTGTGTGTCAGGGACACTACTTTAATTGTGTTCTGTTAGTTCAGTTGGAAACATTTTGGCATATTTAAATAAAGCTTTTACATTGCAGTTAGACAAATTACAATTTTTTTTTGTGCAAAATATTACATTTGCGGCCAGCGGTGCATTTCTTGCACAAAAATAAAAAGTGCGTCTACATTGATTGTTTAAAAAAAAATATTTTAAATACTACATTTGCGGCCAGCGGTGCATTTCTTGCACAAAAATAAAAAGTGCGTCTACAATGCTGGTTTAAAAAAATATATATTCTAAATACTACATTTGCGGCCAGCGGTGCATTTCTTGCACAAAAATAAAAAGTGTGTCTACATTGCTGGTTTAAAAAAAAATATTCTAAATACTACATTTGCAGCCAGTGGTGCATTTCTTGCACAAAAATAAAAAGTGAGTCTACATTGCTTGTTTAAAAAAAAAAATATTCAAAATACTACATTTGCGGCCAGCGGTGCATTTCTTGCACAAAAATAAAAAGTGTGTCTACATTGCTGGTTTAAAAAATATATATATTCTAAATACTACATTTGCAGCCAGCGGTGCATTTCTTGCACAAAAATAAAAAGTGCGTCTACATTGCTGGTTTAAAAAAAAATATTCTAAATACTACATTTGCAGGCAGCGGTGCATTTCTTGCACAAAAATAATAAGTGCGTCTACATTGCTGGTTTAAAAAAAATATTCTAAATACTACATTTGCAGCCAGTGGTGCATTTCTTGCACAAAAATAAAAAGTGAGTCTACATTGCTTGTTTAAAAAAAAAATATATTCAAAATACTACATTTGCGGCCAGCGGTGCATTTCTTGCAGAAAAATAAAAAGTGCATCTACATTGCTGGTTTAAAAAAAAAATATTCGAAATACTACATTTGCGGCCAGCGGTGCAGTTCTTGCACAAAAATAAAAAGTGCGTCTACATTGCTGGTTTAAAAAAAAAAATATTCTAAATACTACATTTGCGGCCAGCAGTGCATTTCTTGCACGAAAATAAAAAGTGTGTCTACATTGCTGGTTTAAAAAAAAAAATATTCTAAATACTACATTTGCGGCCAGTGGTGCATTTCTTGCACAAAATTAAAAAGTGTGTCTACATTGCTGGTTTTAAAAAAAGAATAATAAATAGTGCTGCATAGTACATTTGCACCTTGCTGTGCATTTCTTGCACAAAATTAAAAAGTGCGTCGACATTGCTGGTTTAAAAAAAAAAAAAAAAATACTGCTACATAGTACATTTGCACCTTGCTGTGCATTTCTTACACAAAATTAAAAAGTGCATTTACATTGCTGGTTTAAAAAATAATATAAATTTGTGCTAAATAGTACATTTGCATCCAGAATGAGGAGAGTGTCAAATAAGGGACGTAGTCGTGGTCATGGTGCTGCTGGTGCTGCTGGTGTTGGTAGTGTTGGTGAAGCTCCTGTTGCAAGGAGAGGACATGGTCGATCTGTGCCAGCTATACGCACAAGTGAAACACCTTCCTCAGGTGCGAGTAGCCGACAGAACCTTCAACGCTATATGGTAGGCCCGAATGCCACTCAACGAATGGTGAGGCCAGAACAAATACAGGCGATAGTAAATTGGGTGGCTGACAATGCCTCCAGTTCCTTCACATTGTCTCCCACCCGGTCCCTTGCTGAAAGCTCAGAGTTGGCACCTGAACCCCATGGCCATCTGTCTTTCACCTCAGCCCCATGTAAATCAGCCAAGCAGTCTGAGCCCCAAGTCATGCAGCAGTCTCTTATGCTTTTTGATGACTCTGCTGGTTTGCTTTTCATGGGCCATCCACATAGCCCTGTCCCAGAAGTGGAAGACATTGAGTGCACCGATGCCCAACCACTTCTGTTTCAAGATGAGGACATGGAAACACCATCGCAGCACGTCTCTGATGATGACGAAACACAGGTGCCAACTGCTGCGGCTTTCTACAGTGTGCAGACTGACAAGGAGGGCAGTGGTGAAAAGTGCAGGCCTTCTGTGCTGCTGATGGCCTGTCTGCGCTGCAGCGGAACTTCCCGCTCACCGCCTCCTATGCGACGTGCCCACAAGGTGGAACTCCACCTTGCTCATGCTGGAGAGACTGTGCGAGCAGCAGCAGGCAATAGTGGAGTTTCAGCTGCAGCATGCACGGATCAGTCCCTCTGCGGAACAGCACCACTTCACCACCAATGTGTGGGCCTCCATGCGAGACCTGTGTACCATATTGCGGTGTTTCGAGTACTCCACCAACATGGCCAGTGTCGATGACGCTGTTCTCAGCGTTACTATCCCACTTCTATGTCTCCTTGAAAAAACATTTTGGGCGATGATGGACGAGGATCTGGCACAGGAGCAAGAGGAGGAGGAAGAGGGATCATTTCCGTGGTTATCAGGCCAGTAATTCACAAGTGGTTCGGAGGGTGGGTTCCTGCACCAGCATAGGCCAGGTAAAACATTTTCAAGCCAGGGCACAGTTCTGGAGGATGAGGATGAGGAAGATGATGAGGAGGAGGAGGAGGAACCATGTTCACAGCAGGGTGGCACCCAATGCAGCTCGTGGGCATCACTGGAGCATGGCTGGGGGGATATGGAGGACATAGAGGATACACCTCCCACAGAGGACAGCTTGTCTTTGCCTCTGGGCAGCCTGGCACACAAGAGCAACTACATGCTGCAGTGCCTGCTCAATGACAGCCGAGTTGCCCACATTGTAACTTGTGCTGATTACTGGGTGGCCACCCTGCTGGATCCCCTTTACAAGGACAACGTGCCGTCCTTAATTCCCTCACTGGAGCGTGATCGGAAGATGCGCGACTACAGGGGATACTGACCTCACACCAATAATACAAAGCCACCCACCTATTGCCTCTTTCCCTACTTCGGGACGACCAGTCCTCGATTCCACCTTTAAAGGACATGCTTTTGTCCCTGCAAAACTCACTTACACTCAGCTTCACCTCAGTCCTTACCAAATTCTCAACAGAAATGAAAAACATGGACGACAGAGTCCACTACATAGAAAATAAAATAGAAGAGTGCACAAACAAGGTAAATGACTTAGTAGTCACCTACACAGAGCAAAAGGAGGAAACCGCATGGATAAAAGCCAAACTAGCGGATCTCAAGGACAGCTCGAGGCGAAACAATATAAAAATTCGGGGAGTACCGGAAACCATCTCGCCTTCAGAACCAAACTGTTCTCCCTAATCACACCGGAGCTCACACTGATAGAACACACTATAGATCGGATTCACAGAATCCCCAAGCCACGTCACCTAGACGACACCATACCCTGAGATGTTCTACTAAGAATTAATTTTTTCCAAGCCAAAGAACAAATTTTAGCCAAGGCAAGAAATACGTCACCATTTCCTGAACCATTAACAGGTATACAAATCTACCCTGACCTCTCCCAGCACACTCTTCAGCTAAGAAGGCAACTCAAAACGATAACTAATGCTCTCAACAATAACAAATTGATGTACAAATGGCGCCACCCGGCAACCCTGGTTATAACCAGGAATGGTGCTCAACACACAGTATCCACCACTGACAACGGGATGAAACTTCTTCACTCATGGGGAATCATACCAGACCTACCATAAGAAGAACATACCAAATTTGACCAATCTACACCCCTCCAGTATGGACACCGAAGAGAAGGCAACCACTTTCCGAAAACAAAAGATTCTCTACATAAATGACATATCTACTATTCACTTTCGACCGGGCTCTTGGCTCATTGCCAGTAAGGCCTTGAACTTTACCCCTACCACTTCAGCTGCTTTCAGAGCATTAATTAGCTGACCAATTACAGTTTTCACTTTTGTTACGTTAGACTATTTTGACTTGTTGTTGTTCTTATTTTTTTTTTTTTTTTCTTTCCACATCAGCAGACCACCAGATCCTTTTTTCTATTCACATTGACCTTCAGCTCAGTCTCTGGTTCCGTCTCATCATCGTGGCTTTTTCTTCCCCTTTTTTCTCTTTTCTTTCCTTCCCTTCCCCTTTCCCCTTGTACTTCATTCATTTACACCTTTTGATTTTAAACTTTATGTAAGTTATCTCTTTTCCCTTCCCCCTTATTTATCTGTCCTCAGAAGAAAAGTTTCTCTATTGTTTCAGTATTTACCTCATAGCTCTTTTAACAAATTTCCACTCATATATCAGCTAGTCAAATTTGTTCCTTCCATTCCGAGGACTTCCCTCCGAGCAGAAAGAACAGGAACAATAATAATTACAACCCAAAAGAAGGAAAAATAAAGAAAAAGTAGACAACAAACAACGACAAAAAACCCAAAAAAAAATGGGGATAAAAAAGGAAAGAAAACCCAAACACCTCTCTCCCTCCCATCCACTCATTCATCCCTTACATTCCATCCTCCTACTGGCCCTTTCTTGGCTTACTTTCACACTCCTGTCTTTCCTCTCTCTTATTCCCCTTATGTAGTGCTGTTCAATTTTAGACTCATGGCTTTCAACCAGGGTCCCCACATCTTACTATATTCCTCCTCTTTCCTTCTTTTGATGTATATAAATTCTTCTTTCCTTATCATTGCATTCATTTCATTAATCCACTCTTGGTGGGTCAGGGGGTTCACTGCTATCCATCTCTTTGTTATTGCTTTCCTTGCCACGAATAAGCTTCTAGCTATTGCTGTTCTTTTCTCATTTACCATTTTCTCATCTATGTATCCCAATATGCACACCACCGGGTCCAACTCTATTGTTATGCTGAAGACTTGATTTATGTTTTCAACTATTCTTTCCCAATATCTGTGCAACTTGGGGCATCTCCACATCATGTGGATCAGGTTGCCTTCTCTGTCTCCGCATCTAGGGCACTTCGCGTCCTGTCTCCTACCAAATCGGAATAGCTTCCACGGCGTATAATATGTTCTATGTATAAGAAACAGATGCGAAATCCGCTGTGATGGAGAGAGTGATATCTTCGACCCCATTTCCAATATTCTTTCCCATTGTTCCATTCTTATATCTCCCAAGTCCTCCCTCCATTTTTTTATAAGCCCAAGTTCTTCTTTCCCCCCCAGCCATGCTCCACATATATCTTTATATAGTGTTGTTATCAATCCTTTAGTCTGTCTTGTCTCTATTACCTTTTGTAGTTTGGTCATCTCACACCATTTTAACGGGGCAGATCTAAATTGTTTCTCTAGAGCGTGTCTCAGCTGAAGGTATACGTAGAAGGATCGTCTAGAGATCCCATACTCCTCCTTTAATTCCTGAAATGATTTCAAAGTTGTGTTGTTATATAATTGGGTTAATCTACTTATCTTTTTCCCCTCCCACTCTTCGTTTTTCCCCACTTCCTTTACTTCTTCCAAGTATTGGTTGTTCCATATCGGTGAGTATTTTGTATATCCTTCATAACCCAATATTTTTTTAACTGTTCCCCAAACTTTCATGACCAAATCTAGTGTGGGGCATTTAATTGTAAAGGGTCCTGCTTCCAATGCCTCTACTACTAAGCCTTGGGTTGTTCCTCCCTTCATCAGGGTCCTCTCTATATTTCCTTCTTCTTGTATTCCGCATCCTCCCAGATGTGTCAACTGTGTCGCTAGAAAGTAACACCACGGCTGAGGTATTTCTAACCCCCCTTCTTCCTTGGGTCTTTGTAATACTTGCAGTCCTATCCTGGCATGTTTTCCTTTCCAGATTAGTTCTCTGAAGATTGTATCTATCTTCCGGAACCAATATTTAGGTATCCAAACTGGGGAGTTTTGTATTATGTATAGTAGTTGGGGTAGCCAGATCATTTTTATCAGGTTACTTCTACCTGCCACCGTCAGCGGCAGTTTACTCCATATTTTTTGCTTCTTTTTAAATTTCTCTATTAGCGGCTCCAGGTTATCCTTTATGTAGTCTTTGGGATTTCTACTTATTTGGACACCCAAGTATTTTATTTTCTCCACTACTTTAAGGCCCATATTTTCCAGCTTTCCCCCTGTTCCTTCCT
Organism: Glandirana rugosa; assembly: GCA_018402905.1. NCBI lineage: Eukaryota > Metazoa > Chordata > Amphibia > Anura > Ranidae > Glandirana > Glandirana rugosa. Next base: position 80,106 of record BLSH010094775.1, read on the forward strand.
TTTCAATCGGTAGCATATATGATTTCTCCCAGTTTATACCTAATCCTGAGAT
>BLSH010094775.1:97360-127783 GCA_018402905.1 Glandirana rugosa
AACCCGGACTTTTTTTGAAAAGTCCGGGTCCGGGTCCGGGTCCCGGACACCCCAAAGTTCGGTACGGACCCGAACTTTACAGTCCGGGTTCGCTCAACTCTACTTATGAGTGCATGAACACATAGAATAACATATTGGGGAGTTTATTGACTGTAGGAAAAACGTCTGAAGCTAAAAACAGCAGCTGTAAAAACGTCCAAAAATGTCCTGTGTGCATGAGGCCTTAAAGGTTACTAAATGAAGCTTTTTTCAATGGTTCACTTTGCAAACACAGATTGTGAGAAAGATCATTTTAAATATACCTTGACAGCATATTAAGAGCAGCGCCATGCCCACTATCCTTTACCTTTCTATACCCAACCTGGTGTGTCTGTGACACTGAAATTGGGAGAGTATCTGAGTCCTCCTGCAGTGGCAGCAGAGAGAGTCTCTCTGCTGCCACCGTCTGAGAACTCAGATACTCTCCTGCTTTCAGTGTCACCTCTTTCAGAGGTCAAGTGGTTAATGTAGCAAATGCATTAAAGAGAGCCTTGGGGGGGAAATTAAGACTTTTAATATAAGAACACTTACATGCACAGAGATCCCGCGATGTTGGCACCCAAAGTCGATCTGTACATCAGCTCTGGGTGCAGGTGCCAGCATCTTCACTAAGGGTAACAGGAAATATGGCTTCACAGCCTGTTTCCTACTGCCCATGCGTGAGTCACGCTGCGCTTTCTGAATGGTCCCGCTGTCTTCTTGGACCTGTGTGTCTCCCAGAAAGCAGTGAGGGGAAGGAGGGGAGGCTGGAAATTGCGTAGATCTTAGCAGAATGATTGTGGCGATCTTACTCAGAAGTGGGAGAGGGTACCAGGTTTTGAAAGGTATCCGCCCCATTCCCCCCGAAGTTGGGAAATGTAGCAGCAGAGGGGAGGAGGAAGCAAACAAGTGGAGCTTCCCCTTTTGGGTGGAGTTAAGTTTTAAGGTAAAAAAACTTTAGCCTCTAGAACGACTTTATTCAAGTCTACTGTACCTGTGTTCCTAATAAGTTACTTGGTGAGTATTCATCCCCAGTAAGTTAAATTCCAGTCACTTCTGCTCCTGCAATAGGACAATAAATATAGAAATCTGTCTCTCAGGGCTCCTTTACACTTACAGTTGGGGCGGAAGGCAAAAACATACTGTTGTACTGTATTTTTACTGCCCTCAGTCGCTCCCTCTTAAGCTGCAAGGTAGCGGATAGGGATGTACACATCAAAAAGAAAAAAACAACCCTCCTGCGCTCAGGTCTATTAGTTCAAAAAGAGAATGCAGAAGTAACTAAATTAATTCTTAATAGATGTGAGTAGCTTTCCAGCCCTCCTCAGGATCGTGGGAATTCAAAGGCACTAAAGAACAGAAAAACAAGAGAAGGGCGCACCGACCTAGTGCAATACCGTTTAACAGGTTTATTCAAGGCAATTAAAATAGATGTATATTCACAAACAGAGCAGATAAAAGGCAAAACAAAGTTTAAAAGTGTGAACAAGATGCCTCCAGGACTGCTTTGGAGCTCCACCTCAGCAAGGAGACCAGATAATGTCCATATGGCCTGGTTCTTTAGGGGTGTGCACATGCCATGGTCACTGCAAAATTTAAACCCTCTGTCATTTTGGAGAGTCCTTAACCCTCCAAATGCATCCATTCTAGTACTTAGGGCTGCACTGCAAATGTGTGCAATGTGTGCAGTTGCTGTGCAGTGGTGTGGGCTTTTAGGGGTTAAAACAGGTGGTGCGGAGGCAATATATTGCTTCCTCATCACCTGTCAAATGCCCTCTGAAAAGCAATCCACTGCTGATTGATTTCAAGAGAGCTAACATTGGGTAAACTAGCCCAACAACAATACACACTTGACAGAGGTCCTGACCCTTCCTCGCTATCCTGGACCTAAAATGGCAATCTATACATAGTAGAATGTATGCTATACATTATGTTTATATGGTAAAAATAAAATAATATGGTTTTGTAGAAGTTATAATTCTATACAATTATATAACCTTATTTATCTGAACAGGCTTTACCAAATGATTTACTGAGGAGCTTGAACAAAAAGTATAGAAAGTACAATAAATATTTGAGGTTTTCATTTTGTCTTCAAGTTCCATTTTCTGTAGAATTATTTATCAGCCTCAAATATACACAGAATTACTTAGTATAATAAATGTAGCATAGTCATAAAACACTGCAAAAACTTACCGAAAACATAACTTTCCTACACTCTATAAATATTTTATTTATTTTAGCAGACTTCAGCTTTGGCACAAACACTGCATTTGTTTGATTTTAGATGAATTATTTTTATTACAGAAAATATATACATACAACGCTCATATCACATTTTTGAAGTGGGAGAGAGGCACAGTAAAATTCCAAGCTAGCTGAAATGCACTAAACATATTTTAAATCATTTCTGTGATATTTAGTTTGATGCACAACTTTATCTTGTGGCTAGAAATGCAAATCTGATTTGCAATGATTTAAATCTGATATGAATATATGTCATTATTAGGTTAGGTGGCACATTTAGATGAAAACAGTATGAATGTAGCAACTGCATTATATTTTTGTTAGCTTAAAAGTGTACCCAGTACCAAAACATGAATGCTTTTTTGAATAACAGGGATTTAACATATTTTCTATACGGGCAGTCCCCGGGTTACTAACAAGATAGGGTCTATAGGTTTGTTCTTAAGTTGAATTTGTTTGTAAGTCAGAACGGGTACATTTTTAAATGTAGCTCCTGCCAAAAAAAAAATAATATGTTTTTTTGGATAGCATAGGGAAGGGGTACCTTTTTCCCATGATAACTCTTATGGGAGTGAATTTTCCTTCCTAGGGGTAGATTTCCTCTCAGTTCCTGTTGTCTCCCTCCATTTGTAAGTAGGAGTTGTTTGTAAGTCGGTTGTTTGTAACTGGGGGACCACCTGTAGACAGTTGTAAGGTTCCACAGAAATTAGTTATATCAGTACTTGGAATATGAAAAGTGGACTTTCCAGTAACTCCTGCATAAATATATTCCGAACAAGTCACATTAATACTTTTTTAAATTAAAATGTAATCAAAAAGCAGTTCTTTAGCTCCAATTAAATAAATGTGCATAGACACAATCTTTCAAGGTCTGCATCAGAATATCATGCTGGTAAAATAATGCCAACTGAGGATAGGATAAAGATTTTCTTCAACTAACACTCCCCCACTGATCACTGACTAAGGCTGGGTTCACACTATCTGACAAAAAAACGGTCCGACTTTGATCCTACTTTGCTGTGAGATTTACGGTCCTACATAGGGTCAAATTCTGAACGATTTTCTGTGAACAGGGATCTGACTTTGATCCCAACAATAACAGGCACCTTGTGCTCTGGGGATCTTGAAGGGGAACTCCACGCCAAATTTAAAGAAAAAATGGCATGGGGTCCCCCTCCAGGAGCATACCAGGCCTTTGGTCTGGTGCAGATTTTAAGGGGAACCCCCATGCCAAAATAATGGTGTGGGGTCCCCCGAAAATCCATACCAGACCCTTATCCGAGCACTCAGCCCAGCAGGCCAGGAAAGGGGGTGGGGATGAGCGGGCGCCCCCCCGGACCATACCAGGCCGCGTGCCCTCAACATGGGGAGTATGGGTGCTTTGGGGCAGGGGGGCTCTGCGCCCCCACCTCAAAGCACCTTGTCCCCATGTTGATGAGGACATGGGCCTTTTCCCGACAACCCTTGCCCGTGGTTGTCGGGGTCTGCAGTTGGGGACTTATCGGAATCTGAAAACCCCCTTTAACAAGGGGGCCCCCATATCCCGGCCCCCCATCCTATGTGAATGAGTATGGGGTACATTGTACCCCTACCCATTCAACTGAAAAAAAGTGTACAATGAAAACCACACTACACAGGTTTTTTAAATCTTTTATTAAATCAGCTTCGGTGTCTTCTCCCCTCTCTTGATCTTCTTTCTTCTGCTCTTTTGTGGGGTCTTCTATCTTCTGAGGGGTCTTCTTTCTTCTCATTCTCTGTGGCATCTTCTGCTCTTTTGCCGGTCTTCTCTGCTGTCCTCTTCCCTCTGTTCTTCCTCTCTTCTTCTTCCCATGTTGACACGATGCAATCTCCTTCACGAATGCCCTCACCGCTGTGTGCTGCCACCCACTGACACCATTCGGAAGCCCCACCCCTATGATGTCACGGTCTGGGGCGGAGCTGTGACATCATAGGGGTGGGACATCCAGGTGATGTCAGTGGGTGGCCCCGCCCCATGTCAATATAAGGCACAGCACATAGCGGAGAGGGCATTCGTGAAGGAGATCTCATTGTACATGGGAAGAAGAAGAGAGGAAGAACAGAGGGAAGAGGACAGCGGAGAAGACCGGCAAAAGAGCAGAAGATGCCGCAGAGAAGCAGAAGAAAGAAGACCCCTCAGAAGATAGAAGACCCCGCAAAATAGCAGAAGAAAGAAGTGCCAGAGAGGGGAGAAGACGCCGGAGCTGATTTAATAAAAGATTTCAAAAACCTGTGTAGTGTGGTTTTTATTGTACACTTTTTTCAGGTGAATGGGTAGGGGTACAATGTACCCCATACTAATTCACATAGGGTGGGGGGACCCCGACAACCACCGGCAAGGGTTGTTGGAAAGTGGCCCTTGTCCTCATCAACATGAGGAAAAGGTGCTTTGGGGTGGGGGGCGCAGAGCCTCCCTGCCCCAGAGCACCCATACTTCCCATTTTGAGGGCACGCGGCCTGGTATTGTCCAGGAGGGGGGGCGCTTGCTCGCCCCCACGCTTTTCCTGGCCTGCCAGGCTACGTTCTCCGATAAGGGCCTGGTATGGATTTTGGGGGGACCTCATGCTGTTTTTTCGGTGTGGGGGTTCCCCTTAAAATCCGTACCAGGCCAATTTTTTTTAATTTGGCATGGAGTTCCCCTTCAAGATACCCAAAGTATAAGTCGCATGCCAAAGTCGGATCAGTGAAGAAAATGATCTGAATTTGATCCGACGTCAATGCCTTTCAATGGGCTAAAGTAGGATCAAAGTCGGACAAAAGTAGTACAGGAACCTTCTTCAAAGTCGGTCCGACTTTGAAAAACACAAGTCAGACCAGTTAATATGGCTCTTATAGGGAATCATTGTTTTTGTGACGTAATGCGACTTGTGCTCCTAATGTCGGTCCGAGAATCGGACTAGTGTGAACCCAGCCTTAGACTGCACATTGTAATTGTCTGGTAAATCGCATAACATTAATGGTTACTGAGCATGTACCAAGATTTTTATGATCACATCTTTAGTGAGCTAGCAGTTTAGTCTACATTAAACTAAAAAAAGGGAATATGGCGCTAATACAACCATAATAACATAACATTAAAAAGTGTTATATAAGTCAAACAAAAAGTCCATAAACAGGTGTGATAGATCCTACACCATATAACTAGAGTTGAGCGAACCCGGACTGTAAAGTTCGGGTCCGTACCGAACTTTGGGGTGTCCGGGACCCGGACTTTTCAAAAAAAGTCCGGGTTCGGATCCGGGGTTCTGGTAATTTTAATGAAAAATCTTAAAAATGCTGTGCAGAACAGATGTGTAATGATTGACGGTTTCATTTAAAGTCACACACAGACTTTAAAAAATTGTGCAGAACAGATGTGCAATGATTGACGGTTTCATTTAAAGTGACACACAGACTTTAAATAATTGTGCAGAAGAGATGTGCACTGATTCCCGGTTTCATTTAAAGTGACACACACATTTTGCAGAACAGTGATATGGGTACTCCCGGCTTATTTATACTTTTTTGACACAGATGATTTTAGAACAGTTCTATGGCCTCTAATGTTAATTAATACTTTTCAGACCCATTTTGAAGATGATCTCCATTTTTGCATTTTTTATGTTTTTATTTTTTTTTAAATATTTAAAGTTATTACCCTGTCCCCATTTCTTTGTAGGGCACTTGTCCCACCCTTACCCCCATTTTCCTTCCTTTTGCAGACCTCCAGGACCTTCCTGGACTTTTTTCCAGCCTTTTTTATGCCTAAAAGTCCGTGTCCCCATTGATTTCAATGGGGTTCGGGGTCCGGGACAAAGTTCGGGTTCTGTCCGGACCCGAACCCGGACTTTGTCCTGAAGTTCGGCCGAACCAGCAGAACCCGGACTTCTAGAAGTTTGCTCATCTCTACATATAACATAATCTATCTAGAAAAGTACTATAGTGTAGTATTTTTATTGCATCAAGTATAAAAAGGATAACAAGATATTGCACTCAATTGTATATGTGCCCTGGGTCAAAGTACTTATCTTTTCTTCAAAATGGTAAAATGCAAATTAAGAAAATGTTGTAGAAAGTGGACCTAAGAATAGTTAGTAACAAAGTAACATATACTATACATGGCTGTACTGTTATCCAATACCTTTGAATTCACTACTACACTACTCCCCTTGAAGTCAATTGGCCAACCCAGAACCTTTCAGCCAATAAACAGCTGTTCTCCAGTACAGACGGTCCCCTAGTTACAAACATCTGACTTACAAATGACTCGTACTTACAAACGGAGGGAGACAACAGGAAGTGAAATGGAGTCTCCCCCTAGGAAGGGAAATTCACTCCTGTAAGAGTTATTATGGGAAAAAGTGTCTCCACTGAAGCTTTGAAGGTTTAAACAAACCTTACAGGGGTGTTACCCCTTCCCTATGCTATACAAAAAACTTAAAAATATTTTTTTGGCTGGAGCTACACTTATAAAATGTACCTGTTCCAACTTACAAACAAATTCAACTTAAGAACAAACCTTCAGACCCTATCTTGTTTGTAACCCGGGGAATGCCTGTATTATTATATTTATAAGTGTGGTTATCGACAGCACAGAACACAGATACCTTAAGTTTTACATAATTTCCAGATATCCAATATCTGTTACTGTATCTATGTGTACCCTGAAAAGGAACTATTATGGTTGTATTAGCACTGTATCCTTTTTTGGTTTAATGTTTATATACAGTAGTTTTTCACTATAAGGAGGGCAGCTTTATTGTCTATAACCACTGGTGAACTTACACCTTTATTCATAATTATTTTAGCAGTTTAGTCTACTAGGTAGATGCTGACCTTGTATTATGCCTAAATAAAGATGCTCCTGGCTAACATGGTTTAATACATTTTGTAGGTAGAACTAGTAAGTTGCATGCATAAAGCACTAATTCTAACCCAACTGAGCACATTCGAGATGAATCGTGTGCCCAGTCTTTTTTGTCCAATATCCTTCTTGGACCTTCCAAATGCTCTTTTAACTGAATGAGCACAACTTTTAAAATACACACACATATCTTGTGGAAAGCCTTTCCAGGAGAGTGGAGGCTGTGATAGACACAAATTGGCATTGACACCATATTCATAAGCATGGGGGTTGATTTACTAAAATTGGAGAATGCAAAATCTGGTGCAGCTGTGCATGGTAGTCAGTCAGTTTCAAATTTCAGCATGTTCATTTAAGCTGGAAGCTGGTTTGTTTCTATGCAGAGCTGCACAAGATTTTTAATTCTCCAGTTTTAGTAAATCAATCCCATTGTTTTGGAGCTAGATGTTCAGCAAGCTCATATATGTGTGATGGTCAGGTGTCCACTAACTTTTGGCCATATAGTGTACATATTTTTTCATTACTAGCATTCCGGCACTTTTTATATTTTTTATGGTGATAGTTCCTTTTTGGGTACACATAGACAATAGATATTGCATATTGGGACATTGTGTAAAACTGAAGGTATCTGTGTTGTGTGCTCTCAATAACCACACTTATAAATATATTGATACTGGAGAACAGCTTTTTATTGGCTGAAAGGTTCTAGATTGGCCAAATGACTTCAAGGGGAGTGTTCTGGGGTTTTCTTTACTGTAGTGAATTCAAAGGTATTGGATAACAGTACAGCCATGCATAGTATATGGCTACTTTGTTACTTTGTTACTAACTATTTTCAGGTCCATTTTCTACAATACATTCTATTATTTGCATTATACCATTTTGAAGTACTACATTTGAAGTTAGTATAAATAGGTGCTTGATTAATGGCTGAGGTTAGATTGTTGGCTTGGAGTTTAGGAATTGAGCAAATGTGGAGACAGTGTACAAATATATATATATATATATATATATATATACAGTATCTCACAAAAGTGAGTACACCCCTCATATTTTTGTAAATATTTTATATCTTTTTATGTGACAACACTGAAGAAATTGCACTTTGCTACAGTGTAAAGTAGTGAGTGTACAACTTGTATAACAGTGTAAATTTGCTGTCCCCTCAAAAATAACTCAACACACAGCCATTAATGTCTAAACCGCTGGCAACAAAAGTGAAAATGTCCAAACTGGACCCAATTAGCCATTTTCCTTCCCCGGTGTACCATGTGACTCGTTAGTGTTACAACGTCTCAGGTGTGAATGGGGAGCAGGTGTGTTAAATTTGAGGTTATCTGAGAATCTGAAAAAAAGAATTTCTGTTCTACATATAGATGGCTTAGGTTATAAGAAGATTGCCAAAACCCTGAAACCGAGCTGCAGCACGGTGGCCAAGACCATACAGCGGTTTAAGAGGACAGGTTTCACTCAGAACAGGCCTCGCCATGGTCAACCAAAGTAGTTGAGTGCACATGCTCAGCATCATATCCAGAGATTGTCTTTGGGAAATAGATGTATGAGTGCTGCCAGCATTGCTGCAGAGCTTGAAGGGGTGGGGAGGTCAGCCTGTCAGTGCTCAGACAATACTCCACACACTGCATCAAATTGGTCTGCATGGCTGTCATCCCAGAAGGAAGCCTCTTCTAAAGATGATGCACATGAAAGCCCTCAACCAGTTTGCTAAAGACAAGCAGACTAAAGGCATGGATTACTGGAACCACATCCTGTAGTCTGATGAGACCAAGATAAACTTATTTGGTTCAAATAGTGTCAAGCATGTGTGGCGGCAACCAGGTGAGGAGTACAAAGACAAGAGTGTCTTGGCCACAGTCAAGCATAGTGGTGGGAGTGTCATGGTCTGGGGCTGCATGAGTGCTGCTGACACTGGGGAGCTACATTTCATTGAGGGGACCATGAATGCCAACATATACTGTGACATACTGAAGCAGAGCAATATTACAACATGTAAATAACCCCAAACACACCTGCAAGATGACCACTGCCTTGCTAAAGAAGCTGAGGGTAAAGGTGATGGACTGGCCCAGCATGTCCCCAGACCTAAACCCTATTGAGCATCTGTGGGGCACCCTCAAACGGAAGGTGGAGGAGTGCAAGGTCTCTAACATCCACAAGCTCTGTGATGTCTTCATGGAGGAGTGGAAGAGGACTCCAGTGGTATCCTGTGAAGCTCTGGTGCACTCCATGCCAAAGAGGGTTAGGGCAGTGCAGGAATATAATGGTGGCCACACAAAATATTGACACTTTGGGCCCAATTTGGACATTTTCACTCAGGGGTGTACTCACTTTTGTTGCCAGCGGTTTAGACATTAATGGCTATGTGTTGAGTTATTTTCAGGGGACAGAAAATTTACACTGTTATACAAGCTGTACACTCACTACTTTACATTGTAGCAAAGTGCCATTCCTTCAGTGTTGTCACATGAAAAGATATAATAAAATATTTACAAAAATGTGAGGGGTGCACTCACTTTTGTGAGATACTGTATGTATACAATATATATATATTGTCTTTGCAAAGAATGCCCAATCACATACAGTACAATTTAAAAAAAAAACAGTACTTTTGTTTGGAGGGTGGGTTTATGATATCAACTTGTCTGTGGATGCTGTGGAGGCTTTTAGTGTTTTAGTGATTCTACCCTTGTGCTGTACTACATTGTATTTAACTAACTTTATATCACTTCACCTTGTATTATTTTTATTTTATGTTTTATATATATATTATTTTTTTTTATATGTATTTTCACTGATATTGCATATTTAATTACGTTATGACTGTTGTTAAGTGCTTCCTTACGATTCAAATTTAATATTTTTGTTTGCGCATGATTGGATGATGGAAGTCAGAAATAATTTCACCTCATTCACTAAGCTAAGGACAAATTCCTTTGCAAAGTGAACAGCCTATTTGCCTTTAGAAAATCAACCCCATAATTTCACCATAGAAAAAAAAATACTTTTTTTCTTTTGAAAAAGTTTTATTGATTTTACAAAAATACAAAAGCAAAAAAGCACAGTAGTTATGGGAAGGGCATACCAGGAGAACATTTCACAGTAAAAACACAAAACATGAAAGACCATTACATGCTCAAGTATGAAGTAAAACAAGTGAGAACACCACACGGGGGGGAGCCAAAGGACCAACCCCAGAACCTCCACCCGACACCCCCCTTGGGATCAAGCTGTGTCCCGAGGAGGGACAGGGCCAAGGCCAACCTGGGCAGACCCCGCGCTGACAATCAATAAACCAGCTACATCTGGGAGGTCGATAATAAATCTCCTGAGACCAATTGGCCCCGCAGGGCTGCTACAATCTGGAATTCAGATAAAAGAAAACATAATATAACCTACAGAACATGAGAAGAGGGAAAGAGGAATAGGCACAGAGACAGAGGAGAAAGAAGAAGGAAGGGCACAAGGGAAGCATCACTCAAAAGAAAGGGAGGTTGGACCAGAGGGTATGTTGAGGTACTGTCTCCAGGGTTCCCACACTATGTCAAATTTGACTGAGGAGTCTAGGAGGATATTAGCAAAATTTTCCTGGGTGATCCTTCTCTTAGCTGCATTGAAGGAGACCAAGGTTTTTTTCCAGGCCTTCGCTAAGATAATCTTGACTCCCAGTAGGATAAAGTGCGTTAGTTTAATTAAAGATTTGGAGAGACCATCAGGTCTGTGATTCAGTAAGGCTATTTCTGGTGTTTGCAGAATTGACTGTCCCGTAACCTTCCGCAGCAAAGCGAAGATCCTGTTCCAAAATCCCCTGATCCTAGGACATTCCCTCCATGTATGGTAAAATGAACCCTGGAGATGGCATCCTCAAAAGCAAAGTGGGGAGGAGTTAGGGAACATGATTGAGAGCCGGGAAGGAACTAAGTAACATTGGGAAATCACCTTAACACTAGCTTCCATCAGAGGGATATTAACTATACCCTTGAAAGATTTTAAGAGGGCAAACCACTTGTCCGCTTCCCAACTCACACTCAGGTCCCCCCTCCCAGCTCCTGACATAGGGGAGTTTCTCCAGACGATCCGTCAGGGATGCATATACCCCCTTTTTGATTACCGATTTCGAACACCACTTTTCATAAGGGGTGATACTCGCTAGAGACGGTCTAGCCCTCCATACTGAGGTTATGAAGCGGTGAATTTGTTGATAACGGAAACTTTCCAACTGGGGCATGTCCAGTTTGCTGGAACAGTGGTCATAGGAGATAGGGCCTGAGGAGGAGATAAAATGACCTATCCTGTAGAGGCCCTTGTCGGTCCACCACCTAAAGGCGCAGATGTCTTGACCAGGGGTAAAGCAGGGATTGTTAAAAACATGCTGCAGGGGGCAGAAGGAGGTGGCCAACTTTGTGGTACCAAACAAGTGGTCACATAGGGCCACCGAGTGTGAGAGTGTAGGGGACAGAATTGAGGGTCTAGATTTGGGGTTAGCCCAAACCAGGTAATCTAAGATGTTGAAAGGGACCGCCTTTCTTTCTATCCCCACCCAGTCTGGTCTGTTAGTCTGAGCGAGTACAATAGAGAATTGGGCCAGTTGAGCTGCCTGATAGTACCTCCACAGGTTTGGGAGACCCAGGCTCCCCTGGTTGCGTCGTCTCATGAGGACCTCAGCCGGGCACCTAAATCCCTTATCACCCCAGATAAACTTTTTGATCTGGGATTGCAGTTTAAGCAAATGTGTTTTTTTTTAATCGGGATGGGTAGGGATCTGAATAGATAAAGAATTCTCAGCCAGAGGGTCATCTTGACCAAGTTAACTCTCCCTAGCCAGGAGAGACCCAACCTACCCCATTTGGCTAGGTCTTCAGAAAGCTGTTTATATATGGGGGGTAATTAATGGCATATAGTTGGTCAATATTGGCTGTCAAGTTAATACCTAAGTAGGGGATGTGGGCAGGGCTCCAGGCAAAGTAGAAACGATCCTTGAGCTGCTGGACTATCGTCTCGGGAACATTGATGTTGAGTGCTGCAGATTTGGGCATATTAACTTTCAAACCCGAGGCCTTGCCAAACTCCTGCAAAAGACCAACAATACTCGGGACTGAGACAAGAGGGGAAGAGATAAACAACAGGAGGTCGTCTGCAAATAGGGTACAATTGTGTGTGTGTGGACTGCATCTCCCCCCCAGGATATTAGGGTGTTCCCTAATAGCAATCACTAGGGGTTCAATAGCGATGGCAAAGATCAAGGGGGGGAGCAGGCACCCCTGCCTATTGCCCCTGTGTATGGAGAATGGTTCAGAAAGATAGTTTTGCAGCTTAATTGTAGCTCTGGGGTTGGAGTACAGTGCTTTTTAGAGTCTGTATGAACAGGGGGCCAAACCCCCAGTGTCTCAGGACCTCAAACAAATAGGGCCACTCGACTGTGTGAAACGCTTTTTGTAAGTCAACTGATAACACAAACCCCTCTTGAGGTGGACCACCATCCCACCCAGATCTAAGGAGCGAGATGAGGTCCACAGCCCTACGAATCTGATCAGGACCCTGCCTCCCAGGGATAAAACCTACCTGGTCCTTATGGATATACTTCCCTATGAAGGCTGACAGTCTATTGGTCAGAATTTTAGTTAGAATCTTAAGATCACTGTTGATCAGGGAAATGTGTCTATAGTTACTTACTTCTGAAGGATCCTTGCCAGGTTTCGGTATGACTGAAATATTGGCCGAGTTAATATCTTCATTAACAACCGAGCCCCCTTGAAGCGAGTTAAAAAAGTTAGCTAAGTGGGGGGCCGAAATAGGCCGAAACTGGTAGAATTACCCGTGGAGAGCCCATCAGGGCCAGGGGCTGAGCCTTTTTTGAGGTGTTTAATAACGTCCAATATCTCAGACTCCAAAATCAGCTCTTCTAATGAAATATTATGTTCCCTGTCCAATGTGGGCAAAGGGGTGCTGTCTAAGAACCGGTGCAGGGAGGTGGGGGGGTCGGCGAACTCCGACTTATACAGCTTCGCGTAGAATTTGTGGAACGCTGCCATGATCCTATGGGGGTTTTGTGTTTGGGCTCCCAAGGGGTCTTTCACTTTGGGGAAGGTAAACGATTGAAACTTCGGAGATAATTTTGCCACGAATTTGGGGCCTATGTGGTCTTTACGGATAAAAAATTGGGCATTAGCCCATTGGATCTGTTTCTAAGCCTGTTTGGTCAGAGCAAGATTCAGGGCCACCCTCCCTGCCTCAAGCCGGGTACAAGACTGGGGGGATGGGTTCTGCTTGTGGACCTTAGCGAGTTCATGGAAGTCCCGCTCCAACTTAACCAGATCTATCTTTCTCTCTTTTTTAAGTTTAGCTGAAAGGTGAATAATCTTACCCCTAATTACTGCTTTGTTTACAGCCCAGAGAGTCATGAAGGAGACCTCAAGACCCGAATTTAACCTGAAGTACTCTTTAAGCTCCTTCCCTAGCAAAGTGCAATGGACAGGGTTGTTTATTAAGGTTTCCTTAAGTCTCCAAAAGGGTCTAGCCTCAGCGCCCGACTGAGTTCTGAGGTGAAGTACCACCATAGAGTGGTCTGAGAGAAAAAAGATTTAGAGACCAGAGGGATAGAGGGGGCCCCTAGAAAAATATGATCAATACCGGGCTAGGGACCTATGTGGGGTGGAGTAATGGGTAAAATCCCTCGTATAGGGGTTAACTTCCCTCCAAACATCAACCAGACCTAACAAAGAGAGAAGCTTGACAATTCTCAAGCTCCTCTTTGGGGGTTGAAGGAGGCGTACACGGATGGACCCCGATTTGTCCAGCATGTGGTCCAGAGCAGTATTGGAGTCCCCCCCCTAAGATGACCATTACCTCGAAGTGAGGGGAGAGGGAGTCGAGCATGTATTGGAAGAAATGCTCCTGCCCCTGGTTCAGGGCATAATAAGAGACAAACGTAAAAGTGTGACCCCTGAGGTCCCCTGACAAAAGGATAAATCTGCCCTCGGGGTCCGTGACTTACTGACAAGACTGGAATCCAGCCCCTTAAATTCCTTCCCCTCTCGTCTTGTCTGGAGCTCTCGCCAAAAAGAACTGTGGGAAGCCGGCGTGGACAAATTTAGGGTTAAATTGAGTGGGAAAGTGGGTTTCTTGGAGGAGAAGGACCTCCAGGTGCTGGAATAGGGCAGCCTGGAAATACTTCCGGCATTTTAGGGGGGAGTTTAAGCCCTGGACATTATGCAAGGCTAACTTCAATAAACCTGCTGGAGTGGAGGAGGATGCCATGTTGGAAAACAGAACATATTCACGAAATGGAGAGTTGACTCACCCAACCCGGATGAAGAGAGTGTGGCGTCTGTACCTCTTTCGAAGAATATAATGCAGAAAACCTCACGCTCGTGAGGAGGATGCTTCCCTGATACCTGAGGGTTGAGAAACAGAGGAGGATAAAGAAAAAAAGAGAGGAGAAGAAGGGATACATAGATAAGTGAAAGTAGAAGAGAGGGGGGTGACCAAACGCCGACAAACCCCTCATAGTCTGGGAGATGGGAGTTAGAAAACCAGCACCCATGCCCCAGTAACAACCAAGTAACATCTGCCTATCTGGCAGAATCACATCTGTTCCTGGGGACACCATAAGGAAGCGCCCAAGAACAGAGGGACAGTTTGTAGAATTCCCAACGCACATGTTCCTGCTTTACAAATGGCTTACTTGTAATGCAGGTGCTGAAGGGACCAACGACTGGAACCGCATGTCATCAGAGCAAATAGTGTCATCAGCACACCAGGATCTTCAAGTCCAATCTTTAATAACTTTAATAACTAAAATCTTTGCTGTAACAATGTGATCATCTTATTAAAGATTGGACTCATTTGAAGATCCTGGTGTGCTGGTGACACTATTTGCTCCAAGAACAGAGGGAGAAGCATGCCTACCACCCCGTCCCTGGAGTAGCCCATATCTCGGCGTTAACCGGGAAAGCCCCTAATAAAACCATCAAGCTAGGACCAGGAGGCCCCCCGAGACCCCCCAGAAAAGGAGGGGAGCTTGTGGGGGGGAGGCTAGGCGGAGGGGCATGCCCAAATGAGGCTAAACCCCCACCCAGTCCCCCCACCATCCGGCAACCGCTCGGCAAACCAAATAGGACAACTTAATTGTATCCTGGCCTCCCGGGTAACTGTAAGGCACAGGAAACATAAAAACATATTCACTACGTGGTTTTGGAACCCAGGGGCCGGGAATGGCCCCCAAAATTATGGAACGGAAGCCCAGACCCCGGCCCAACCAAAAAAGCCCCGCCCATTCAGCGGGACTGAGCGGAGCAGAGCCGGGCCCAGCAAAACCAGGACCCCCCCACCACCCCCAAGTAACTTAACCCACCATAAAAGGAAGTAAAAGTAAAATAAAATTTAAAAAAAGAAAAAGGGGGGAACCCCGAATATTAAGGCACCCTACCTGGAAACATGGAAAAAACAGGTATAACAAGAAGCAATAAAGTTCCAACAAGTGGGACGAGAGAACTATCGACCTATGTCGAGCCAGTCAAAATGTGAAGAGAGTCCTCGAGGCAAAGTGGTAGAATCAAGGTGGGTGAGAGTCCTTAGGCCTCTTGGACTGTTGGTTCCGCCAGACCGGAGGGATTGGGCTTTGAAGCGAGGGGCGCTTCGAGGAGCCAGCATTCTTAGGATGCATGGTAGAGGAAGGATCCAGCAAGATAAGGTTTAGCTTAACAAGTAGTTGTTCACCTTCCTGAAAAGAGGAAAATCCGTAAGTCTTGCCTTTAAAGGAGAAGGGGAGGCGGAATGGGAAGGACCACCAGTATTTCACAGATTTTTGGGATAGGACTTTGAGAAAAGGTCTAAGGGCTCTCCTCTTTTGAATGGTGGCAGGGGAAATATCAGCGAACACCTGAATGAAGTGACCCTGAAATGACAGCTGGGGGATATTCCTGGTGAGTCTCATGATCTCCTCCTTCACTGCATAAAAGTGTGGTTTGAACACTATGTCTCTGGGGAGCCCGTCCGAGCGAGGTGCCTGGAGGGCTCTGTGGGCCCTATCCAGTTCCAGTCTATGATCCGGAATGTCAGGAATAATTTCTTTGATGAAGGAGTGAACTGAGCCCTTGACATCTGTGATGGACTCCGGAAGCCCCAGGACACGAAAATTGTATCTGCAAGAGTGATTTTCAAGGTCCTCAATCTTAGAGAGGGCAGTATCCAGCTGGTCTTGGAGGTCCTGGATACGGGAGGTATTCTGGTTCGCTCTGGCAATGGTTTGATCCATCTTTTGTTCAATGACATCAATACTGCACCCCAAATTTTGAAGGTCCGTTTGAATAGTGGACGTGATTTGGGCCAAGCCTTTGGAAAGCATCTTGGAGAAGGTTTCCATCATGAAACGAAGGTCCGAGTGCAGTGTTGGTGAGGGGGACCCCAGGATCCCCGGAGTATACGGGTCTGGCACCGGTCCCCTTTCGGGAAAGCGAACATCTAGTCCAGGGTTCTCTCCTGGAGGGAAACTGTAGAAGCTGGGGAGCAGGCCTGGGGGTTGTTGAGGATGGAATCAGGTGGGCCTGAGATCGGAAGGATGTGCAATCCCCCTCCACCCCTGCCTCCATGTCCTCCAGTTTGTCCTTTGGAATTTGATGGGTGCCAGAGGGCATCTGAGTGTTTTTGGTGGACTGGTCAGCAAAACCAGGTTGTTTAGAGATGTTCCTCCTCACTGCAGCGGTGTACATGTAGATGGAGCCCTGGTTATAACCCCCACAATAATGGAACTGGGGGATAAGAACCTTGTTTCGGACTGTGGAAGCTATGGGCTGGGGGTCTGTAGAGGATGAGAGGGGGCTCCCCTTCTGCCCCACAGGGAAACAAAATTGAGGCTTAGGGGCCTCTGGCCACTAGGCTCTGGAGCAAATGTCCCAGATAAATGTTTTGCCTTCCCTCTTGCCTGGCTGTGAGGTATTGTGTGATCGGAGGCATACAGGGGGGTGGTGGGGACCCCCTGTGACACAAAATGGCTGAATAGCGGGGTTTCCCCGCATAGATGTGTGTGAGGAGACAGGGGGGTTAGTGCGGCCTGGTCCGCTGTGGCAGCACCAGATGCGGCCTCGACTTCCGGCTCTATCCCCTCTGCAAGATCGGGACCAGGGGGGACACAAAGTGAAGTGTCTGCAACCTGGGGGTGGCCTCGGGGGAAGCCCCCTCCCGTCTCTGGAATGGATCGTGGCATCTGTCCCTCACCTGGCTATGGCGGCTGGACTGCTTCACGGTTGTAGGCTGCAGTCGCGGCCTCGATTTGCGGATGTGGCCGGCGCGATCGCCGGAGAGGCCTCTAGCGGTCTGGCAGACCCCCGGTGTGCGACCCGGGGGCCTAAGTTACTGGGGGGCTCACTGCTCAAGGGGTCTCCAACCCAGATTCTAGGTGCTGTTGGGCTGCCAGGAAGGGGCAGGTTGAAGCTTTGGAGCTAAGGTGCCATTCCATGAGCCTCACACATGCGCACGGCAGAAATACTTTTTTAGCTGTCATCATAACAAGTTTCCCTATTCAAAGATTTGCCCTTTATTCCTGGTCCAGAGCCAACTTATAATTTTAGATTTTCCTTCACTCTTTCCAAGAGTTGGGCTTTAATTATTGTGAGTGACTAATTTAAAAAAATGGCATACTGTATATCATTAAGGAACTACCTTACAACCATGCTGGAAGATAACACTGATGACCTACCCTCACTTCTGCATTTGCATAATGGAACATTAAGTTGATTGCTTGTTTGTCTCCAACCATTCTTCTCTTACAACCGATGAGTCACTGCACCTCCACATTTCTAACCAGCCCAATGTCAGCTGATTTGTGACTGTTTTCAGAACTTTGACCACTGGCCTGAGGAACACCTATACTCTGCAGCAGAGTGTTTGCAGTAGATCAGCACTAACAATCAAACCACACCATGGATCATTATGACCCTTATGACATTGTTTTAATGTGAATGCAGAGCATTGTTTAGTAAGCAGTAAATACAAATGTAAAATTCATAAAACACGAAAAACAGATTATTTATGTATTTCAAGTTATAAATTACATTGTAATTCACAGATGTCTCAGTAACACATGGTTTACCTAAAACAGAAAATGTTAATGTGAATAGTATAGTTTGTATTCAATCTAAAATGAATCAGGAGGAGAATCTAATCTGTTCTATGTAAATTTGATGGATGTATTCGTTATTTTTCACATGTTGTACACCATATAGTTTCAAAAATGAAATAAATTTCTCATTTGAATGGAGATATACTGTCGGCTTATTTATTCATATACGTGTTTGTATCCTGATTGATTCAACAATTACTTTCTAGTTTTGCCTACTCTGCAGGTGATTACTATACATGTAGCTTGACTTTGGAGAAGCTGTAGGTCACATTATCTGTTTCCAACATTTATTTCTCATGTATCTTTATACTGATGTGATCATCTGTGCCTATATGAAAGATTCTTGTGCCAATACTTTTATGTTGACTTTGTAATTAATTGGCCTTCTGTAAATCTTCTTACTATACAGAATCCTATATCTTCAGAACCTATTACTTCACTGTGATTTCCCATGCTACTTATTTTAGCAAAGCCCTGAGTTTTTGTACTTATTTGTATTTTTTTTTTTTTTTTTACAATGCATGGAAATAAAGGGACACCATGACTCAAATAATGAAAACATACTATTTGCATGGTACTACAGATATTTTTTCAAATATTTACCTCTTGTCTAATAACAATCAGTGTGTGAGTTTCTGTGGCAAATGAAAGCTGTCATGAATTATACCTAAGCTATAGGTCATCACTCTGAGGTTGAAGTGCTGAAGGTAACAGTTCTTCTTGTCTATAGCAACCAATAAACTTCCTTGATTTATTTTCCAGCTTGGAGTATCATCATGACACCTGAAGGTGATGAATTGCTTTTGAAAACAAGATATTTTATCTTTCACACATTTTTAATACATGAACTCTTCTGTGAATTACTTTGAATTTCACCTACTTTAAAACTGGCAGGTACCAAACTGTTTTGTTTTGCCTTCTTGTGGTTCAATGATTTTATAAATATATATCAAGCAAGGCTCATTTTTTCCATTCATATTACTTTTATCTATAATATATATATATATATATATATATATATATATATATATATATATTACAAAGTATTACTGCAATATTGCAACAAAACACCTGCCTTAGCTCATTTAAAGGTGACTCTCTTGCTAGATGAATTACATTTTTTAAATGTGCCTCCTGCAAAGAAAACAGCTAAAGTGTATCTCGGGTAAAAACTTTTTTTCTTAGCTTTGCAGACAATAGGAACTCTCTGTTGAGGAGGGGAAGGGAATGTTTCCCAATGGTACAGTAAACACTAAACTGCCAAGGGCTTTAAGCCTTCCATACCTCTTCCCTCACCCGTACCATAGATCTTCATTGTATTAAAAATACTACTGCCTAAAAAATATATAAAAAACACCACTGTGTTGAGTGGTTCAATCCACTGGCCATTGTGTCTCTTTGGTGTCCTGTAGCAACATAGGGACTGTGTAGATAAAAGCACAAAGCTCAGTGGGGGGCAAACATTTGAGGGTGATGGGAGATCTAGTGATGGGAGAAGTAAATATCAACTGTCTTATTTGCTGGGGGGGCACTTTAAAAAACAATTCTAGCAAGAGAGGTACTTTAAATTAGTTTTTAGAGCCCTGTCTTATGTGGATGACTGTGTTTTAATTTTAAATGTTTGGATCTATGAGCCCACCTACTGTATATTGCCTCATAATAATATGCCACAGTTTAATTCCATTTCACTCTTTTGTTCCTTCTAGGAAAAAGAACAAACTTACTTCATATCTGTTGCAAAACAATTAGAACATTTTAACAAAAGAAAAGAACATCTGCCATTGTCTAAAGCTATTATACTCTTTTGTTACTCCTAGAAAAAAAAGCTCACCATTCGGACTGCTGTGAAGCAATAGGAATGGATGTTCATTTAACATTTAGATTACAGGTAGAAATAAAGGGATAAAGAGGATTCGACACATAATCATAACCACCTACAGCCTACTATTACTCTGCTATTGCAAAAAGAAAATGGGATGCATAAAATGAGGTTCAAAAAAGTGGGCTTTTAGGGAAGTTTTTGATTTTGAAAAATCTGTACTTGGATAGTTGTACTTAAAGTCAAAAGTCTGGACCTATAAGCCCACATTGATTTTCCTAATGCAATCTACTATTATTCAATGCTGTTTCACTCTTTGTTCCTCACAGAAAAACACAACTCATGAGTGCTGTAAAACAATGAGAATTGGAACCCTGTGCACATGCCATTTACAGGTTTTAATGAAGAGCTAAGAAGGTCCCAGCTCTTAAAAAATATAGATAGAGCTTAAAGAGAGATCCCAAGGCCCTGGTCCTGGCTCTTTACCCATGCCTTGTCTATGTTCTGTTGCTAACGCCTTGTCTGGAAATGGATTATTCTCTGACTGCATCTTTTCTTTCTTTTTTTAACAAAGTTTAAAGTTTTACATCAAAGTTGTTCCCTCTTATTAGGAACTCAAACACAAGAGACAATGATACAAACATTCCAAACTTTAGTACAGTAGGTATTCAGTGTATAATACTAGGTAGCAATGTGCAAACGATGCTTCACATAAAACAGCAGTATGACATCTGGTTTCGATATGTTTTCTAAGTATGTTTGTGTAAGTCTGTGTATGTTTATGCTTATGTTTATGTTTACATTTATATATATTTACCCCCACTCGGTAAGGCTGCATATCCCGCTCTCACCGGGACCAGTCTGCCACCCCGTATTGGGATCAAACTGTGGACAGACATTGCTAAGTGTGAGTGGGATACTACAAGTTCAGTAGGTAATAAGCAAAGATGTATGATTTTACTACTTCCTAGTACTACAAACCTTATAAGAGAAGAGTCTTGGTACAATTATTTCTACACATTTTTATGAATTGAGTTAAACATACACGAGCGGGTGAATCATAGGTGGCCTTGTCGCTCTAGGGTTACATCTTCTAGATAAGTGCATGAGGCGTGAGAGAGCCTATTACTGTTTAAGTGCTAGTGGTTTTGGGAAGTCCCTGAGAGGGTTGTGCTAGGTCAGGGTGGAAGGACATGTTTGAAGATAGCCAGACATTCCATTTTTTGTGGAATGATTGGGCTCTGTTTTCTTTGTAAGCTAATAATTTTTCCATTATAGCTTAGTTATTCACTCTGTGTATTATTTCCTCAATTGTGGTGGAGTAGTGGTTCGCCACTTTCTTGCTATGGAGATCCTGGCTGCGAATAATATATGGCTCACAATTGTTCTTGAATGAGGGGGAAAGTTGTCTATGCCTATAGAAAGGCTAAGGCCAGAGGTATAGTGATTTTCTGGTCTGTAAGTTCCGTGATAAGATTCGAAATCTCCCTCCAAAATTTTTTAAGGGGGAGGAGCACTCCCAAAATATGTGCAGCAGGGACCCTTTCATCTGGCATTCCCTCCAACAAAGTGGAGAGATCTTGGGATCCATAAAGTGTAATTTGGAGGGTGTCAAGTAATACCTATGCAGTATTTTTTGTGCATTGTCCCAGTGATCCACACATGCGGATGATTTGGTGTTGTGTTTGATGGTGGCTGACCACCCGGGTAGTGTAAATTCTGTTTTTAGGTCTTGCTCCCATTTGATCATACTTTTTAGTTTTGTGTTTAGTGAGTTATGATTACAAAATTTGTAAAATAGGGATATTCCTCTTGTTTGGGACAGGTTTTTGTCGATTAGGAAGTTCTATAGTGTGGTTGGGAGATGAATGCTGGATTTGGGGATGGCGGTATGGAAATTATTTATTTGGTTGATTTTGTGTTGGTCTAACCCAGACGGGTCGGGTACGTCCTTAGTGTCGACATGGATACCTTTTTGTGTCCACTGGTGGGAGGAGAAGTCTGGAATTAAATGCTCGTAGGACGCTAGTAATAAGTAGAGCTTGGATTGTTGTTCCTCACAGAAATTCATGTTGGTTAGAGATGTCCAAGCTGATACCGTTGCTTGGACACTAGGGGAGTTGGATATTGTTGGGTTGTGATATATTGCTGTCGCCATTAGGAGTGCGGGTAGATTGTGGCTAGGAATTAGTTCTCTTTCAATGTTGGACCACTGATTGTCCTTCTGAGAGGATACCAGTATTTTGCCTGTTCCAATATGGAGGCCTGGTAGTATGCTTTTGCATTGGGTAGGCCTATTCCGCCTTGCGCCCTATGTTGGAAGAGCGTGGAGATTGCTATTCTTGGTTTTGTTTTTCCCCAAATATATTTGCGTAGGATTCTGTTTAATTCTGTAAAGAATTTCTGCGGTATTGGTAATGGAAGTGTTCTAAAGTGGTAGAGGAGCTTAGGAAAGGTCTGCATTTGATATGCTGCTATTCGTCCTAGGCAGGAAAGTTGGATTTTGCTAATTGTGTTAAGTTCTGATTGGAGCTTGTCCAAGAGTGGAGGAAAGTTATGTGCATATATGTTAGAGGTAGGTGTTGTTAGCTGAATGCCCCGGTAGGCAATTGAGGGGCTATCCGAGTTACAGGG
Organism: Glandirana rugosa; assembly: GCA_018402905.1. Taxonomy (NCBI): domain Eukaryota; kingdom Metazoa; phylum Chordata; class Amphibia; order Anura; family Ranidae; genus Glandirana; species Glandirana rugosa. Next base: position 120,074 of record BLSH010094775.1, read on the forward strand.
GAAAATAGTTTTTAGTTGAGAGACCTGTGATTAGTCAATATTAATCGGGAGAGCAAAACATTTCATTGTGTTCATTTTATAATAGGAGACATGGCCATATCTAGTTAGTAATAGGTAAAGTGAGAGCTCAGGTATCGTCAATGTCAGGATAAAGTCGTCCACGAATAATCCCAGTTTATGATTCGTGGGGCATATTTTTATACCATGTATGCCTTCTGTTGACCGAATGTGCTCTGCTAGAGGCTCGATTGCCATGGAAAAAATAATAGGTGAAAGGGGACACCCCTGGCGAGTTCCGTTAGTGAGTACGAAGCTGTCTGACAGGAGTCCAGATGAGAGTACTTGGGCAGATGGATTGTTGTATAGGGACATTATGGCTGAGTGCAAGGGGCCCACAACCCCAAATTTGGAGAGGGCCCTTGACAGGTATCCCCAATGGACCCTGTTGAAGGCCTTCTCCGCATCAAGAGCCAGGAAGACACAGGGCTGGTGTGTATGTTCCACACATTTTAAGAGATTTATCATTCTCCGTGTGCCATGGTAGGCCTGTCTACCCTTGACAAATCCCACCTGGTCCAGTCCTATAAGAGTGGGGGTAACTGTCAGTAGTCTATTGGCAAGCACTTTTGCAAAAATTTTCAGGTCGGAATTCAAAAGTGAAATAGGCCTAAAGTTTTGGGGAGTTGATGCGTCTTTACCAGGTTTAGGGATGGTAACTATCACAGCTTGCAACATTTCTTGGGGAAACTTCCCTAATGTTATGGCCGTGTTGAATGTTTTTGCGAGATGTGGGACTAGTTGGGAGGTGAAGGTCTTGTAGTATTTTGCCAAAAAGCCATCTATTCCTGGGGACTTGTGTGGGGGAAGAGAGTGTATCACTTCTGATATCTCTTTTTCGGTTATTGGGGTATTGAGTTGGTGCCGTGTGTCTTCATTTATGCTAGGTAAGTTTATTCCTTGTAGGAAAGTTTCTATTTCCTCAACAGAAGGTTGGTGGGTTGAGCTATTGTGCTGGAGGTTGTATAAGGTCTTGTAATAGTCTTTGAAGACATTTGTAATGTCCTTGGGGTTTCTATAAATGTCTCCTGTTTGGTGGTGTTTTATCATGGGCAGATTGGTTCTCTGTTGCTTTTGCTTTAGTTGTGCTGCTAGGAGTTTTCCTGCCTTATTGCTCTGTGAATACCATGAAATGTTTAACCTTTTGAAATAAGTGTCATATTCAGATCTAAGCATACATTTGAATTTTTCTCTACATTTGGTCAGTTCTTTTAGGATAGTGTCATTCCCTGGTTTGGATTTTTTGTTTCCTTTCCAGCTCTGTTATTGTTTGTTGTAGTTGGGTTACTTGGTGTAGTTTTTTTTCTTTTCTCTAGCTGCCAATTGAATGAGATGACCCCTAATAGCTGCCTTGTGGGCACACCAGGTGGTCAGGGGGGACATTTGGTCATTGTCATTGTATTTGAAGTATTCTATAATTTTGGCCTCTATTTGGGTTTTATATGTCGGGTGATTTAATATATAGGTATTATTCCTCCACAGCACTGTTTTAGTGGGTCTATTGTGTTCCAAAATGTCCATTGTAACTGGTGCGTGGTCCGACCAAGTTATACTATGGATTTCTGCTTTAGTTATGTGTTGTAATAGGTGTTTGTCAACAAGAAAAAAATCAATTCTCGAGTAACTCTTAAGTACCGCGGAATAGAAGGAATAGTCCCTCTCCGTGGAGTGGAGGCATCTCCATAGGTCATAAAGGCCCTCTTTGAAAGAAAGCACACTTAGACCCTGTCTATGCCCTCGCCCCACGGTCGTGGAATCCATCCTCCCCTCCATTACCATATTGAAATCCACGCACATAACCAACCTCCCCCTCTTAGCCAAAATACCTGATATGAACCTTTAGGGTTTCCTGTTTGGAGCATATAGATTCACTAAGGTATAGGTGACACTGTTTATCTCAGCAACCAGTATGATGTACCTCCCTCCCTGTCATCCATAAGTAAATCTAGTTGGCTGAAAGCAATAGTGTCCCTAATCGTCACCAAGACCCCATTCCGCTTTGAAATATCCTTGCAAAAACAAATAGAAACTTTGGGTGGGAGCATTTTGGAGATTTTGATTTGGCAAAATGAGTCTCCTGAACACAAATTATGTCACACTTTCGGTCCACAGCTGTCTTCCAAAGTGTCCTCTGTTTAAATGGGCTGTTGAGGCCTCTCACATTAAATGACATTAGTCTAAGGGGCATACCAGTTGTAGTAGGTGTTGTGGTGCCATCTTATGGTAGTACGGTAAAGTGGGATGACACCTTGGCTCATGTAGCATTTATCTGATCCACAGGAAGTAGGAATAACGTAGTAAACTTGACTGGATACATATCCAGAGTTATAACTGCAAACAAACAGTAGAGGGATAAGGCTAACTTGGTTGAATGTCCAAAAAAATTTTTTTGAAGCTGACATAATCACAGCTCAGGTAGGGGAAAACTGCGTTCCTAGGGTATCCCCTTAATAGGGTTTCAGTCACAAACAAAAAGTCTTACCAGATCAGCCGATTAACTGGTGGTGGATTCCCTTGGCCTTGTGTTGAGATTGGTTTGAAGGCAGTCCGTTTGAGGGTGAGTTGTTGAGTGTTTGAGTTGCCTCTTGGCAATGGATGCTCTTCGCTTCAGTGGTGGTTGTTGTTCTTCTTCTGACGTCTTTGCTGGAGTGCACCCGGCGGGGGTCTTTCCATTGTGAAGGTGCCGCCTTCAGGTGGTAGAAGGCCCCATTTCCGGAGGAGTTCCAGCCCTTTTTCTTGTGAAGAAATAGTAAAAGATTCATTATGCATTTCCAAGGTCAACTTAGCTGGAAAGCCCCATTTATACAAGATTTTGTGATTTCTCAGTATCTTGGTTATGGGGACTAAATTGCTCCTAGCCAACATCGTAGCTTTAGACAGGTCGGCATAAATTGAGATACCTAAGTATGGGTCTGGGAGTGTCAGGTTCTGTCTAGAGAAGGACATTAGCTGCTCCTTGACTTGATAGAAATGGAGCCTCGCAATTACATCACGGGTACTTTATCTGGTAGGTGGGGTGGCTTCGGTAGTCGGTGTGCTCTGTCAATTGTTAAGTCTATGGGTTCAAGGGTAGGCAGGGTAGTCAGAATTAGTTGCTGTAGATAGTTGCACAACTCCAATGGTTTTATAGTCTCTGGGACTCCCCTGAATTTCAGGTTGTTCCTGCGTGCCCTGTCTTCTAAATCCACGACCTTTGCCCTCAGTGTTTGCAGTTTGTCTTTCACTTCATAGCGTGCGTCCACTAATTCATTGTGGGCTTTACAGTAGTCGCTCATTTTTGTCTCCATAAAGTCCACCCTGTCCCCTAGATCTGCCAGGTCCTTTCTGGTGGTATGCATGAAGCTTTCTATGTCCTTTTGGATTGCCCCCCGCAGGGATAATAACATCCCTTTCATGGTGTCTTCTGTGATGGCCTGCCCTGTTGTTGGGAAAGCATCAAGCTGCTGGGCATATGACACAGACTCCTCCATTTCTACCCCTTCACCCCTTGCATTGCCTGCGGGCTCACTGTGGGTCTGTCAGGAAAAGACTGTTCCCTAGCCTTTCCGCGGTGGTGCGCGCGCCTGTGCGCGTTCGCGCGCGCCCGTGCGCGTTCGCGCGCGCACGTGCGCGCCGGAAACGGCGCCTGGCGGCTCTATTTCAGTCCGCAGAGCCTGGTGGCCAGTGCTGTCCGCTCTACAGCGTTTCCTACACCTGCGACCCCCCGGTGACTACTTCTGTGTGACTTCCTGTTCCTGTGACCCCGGCTTATCCCTCGGACCTGTTGATATCTGCCTGCATCTGACCCCGGCTTGTCTACGACCACCCGCTTGCCTGCTCCTCCTGTACTTCTGTTGCCAGCACGTTGCCGACCCTGCCTGAACCCGACCATCCGTTTGCCTGATCCCGTTGTACCGCACCGCCTGCCAGTTGCCAACTCGGACTGTACCACTATTCTCCCGTCTTGCACGAGCTACCTTGGACTTCTCCTTACCACCTGAAGATTGTCCAGCCCTCGTGCCCCCCTGTGCTCCAGAGCTCCCTGTTCCCACTATCAGGGGTTCTCGAACCAGGGCCGCAAGAGAGGTTGCCCCCGCATAAGCCAGACTCTACCACCAGGTACGTGACAGGGTCTCTGTTCTCCTTCTCTGCATTATGGGGCTGTCTGATGGGGAGGATGGCAGTGGAAATGCCTCTCCTGCGGACTCACCCTGCTGGCTGGATGGCTGGCTGCGATCCCTGGGCCGCTCTGTTGGTATGCCTCGTGTCGCGATGGTGCCATCTTGCATCCGCCGCTCCGGTTCAGGGACTAAGAAGTCCTCTATTTTCCTTGGCCCCTCTCTGTCCTTCCTCTTGCCAGCTGACAGCATCTTGATCCCCAGCAATATTGTGGATAGATGGGCAGTTCAGGTGATGTTTAGAGTCGCTGTGACACACTGTATAACAACCAGGTAGTCGGAGCTCACTCCTCACATGTCCATGCGCTCCAGTTGCCGGCTCCGCCCCCCCGACTGCATCTTTTCTGATCCTCCCTTGGAAGCAGGTTGCTCTCTGATCACCACCTGCCATGCAGCTCAATTTGATAACAGATTAACCCCCTCTTGCCATCTGCCTATACCCTTGCTAAGATACAAACTTTGCCTATCCTGCATACAAGCCAGGTCAAACCACTGTATACTTTATATCTTGCCAATCACTTGTTGCTTCTGTATTCAGTACCAGCCTTTGACATTTATGCATTATGAAGCCATCAGACACAGTACACATTATTGCTCTGGGTTTGCTAAGGAGCACCCCAGTTCTGCAAATATAGCTCTCGACCTGAGTTCTGGAAGGCATACTTTTCTCATTGTGGATGTGCATTGATTGACTTTGATCTAGATCTCATTTCATCTTCAGCTGTGTCTGTTTGGCCCATATTTGCACTATAAGTCCACACTCTCAAGAGTATGCAATTTTAGCAAATAAAAGGATGGCAGATCCACAATATAGAGTAGGGACTGGCCAAAAAAGGATCATTTTAATGCAGTTGGACATTTTGAACATATATTCCAATATATGCGATCTAAGAATCCTCATTTTTTAAGCAGGAGTTTACTACATGTAAGGGTTAATAAGTGGTTACAGCTCTTTAATAGCACATGTGTTGTATGCAGGCATGGTGCATGAGAAATTAAAATGGGCAAGGATGCCTGAAGTTGCTATTTTTCGATGAACCTATAAGTGCATGCCTACTGTGCTGTACGTAACTAACTAACTAACTAAATATATATATATATATATATATATATATATATATATATATATATATTGTGGGAGATTAGCCCATGGGGATCAACTTTCCTGAGGAAGACAGACAGCATGCATGCAACTTTCTTTAAAATCTGGCGGTTTCCCTGGATTATTTACAAAAATAGGTTTGCAGTTAATAAAACAAACAATACAGAGAATAAGTTCTTGCCGTCTGGCGCTAAACTGAACAGTATAGTTTCCTCACTATACAGTGTGGGGCTAACCCCGACACCCACAAAATATAAGCCAAAATGCAAAATCCAAACAAACACAGAGCTCCCTCAGATTCCCCTCTGAGTTTCAGGTCAGAGCTAAAGTGAGATCTCTTCCTGACTATTTAAGCCACCTGCTGGTGAACTCCAGTGGACCACAAACTCCTGACCGGAACCAGCCCTGCCACGGTGACCCCTAGGTGTGCGAATATATCTGCCTTTAGGGTCTCGTAGTATCTGGTTCCAGATCAAAGTAGGCTTTTTGGGGTTCACCGGTCAAGAATGGTGCTAATAGTCCCGCCCACTGTTCTTTTGGCCATCCTTTGTGAAGAGCGACTCTTTCAAAAGTCGTGAGATATGCCTCCACGTCATCCGCAGGTGTCATCTTCTGCATGTGGTAAGAGGCACGTACCAACTTTGTTTCCACTGTCACTGGAGGTCTGGGCCTCTTCTTTAATTCCATCAGGGCCTCCGCAAACTGTTGGTTCATCTGCTGTTGTGCTGCAGCGGCCTCTGCGGCCTGGCATTTGGTTTCCTGCAGCGCCGCCTGTTGAGCCACCTGTTGTGCTGCAGCGGCCTCTGCGAGCTGGCAGTTGGTTTCCCGCTGAGCTGCATTGGCTTGCAGTAGGACCTTCAGCATTTCCTCCATCTTGGAAAGATGCCTGTTGAACTCCACCACGTGTGGGAGATTAGCCCATGGGGATCAACTTTCCTGAGGAAAACGCTCAGCGTGCAGGCAACGTTCTTTAAAATCTGGTGGCTTGCCAGGTTTATTTACAAAAATAGGTTTGCAGGTAATATAACAAACAAAACAGAAAATAAGTCCTTGTCTTCTGGTACTAAACTGAACAGTATAGTTTCCTCACTATATGGTGTGGGGGAAACCACGACACCCACAATACATAAGCCACAATGCAAACCTTGTCTTTTTTAAAGTCCGAACAGACACAGAGCTCCCTCAGATTCCCATCTGAGTTGCAGGTCAGAGCTAAAGTGAGATCTCTTCCTGACAACTCCAGTAGACCCCAAACTCCAGACCAGAACCAGCCCTGCCACGATCGCATACCATCACAATATATATACAGGGTGGGCCATTTATATGGATACACCTTAATAAAATGGGAATGGTTGGTGATATTAACTTCCTGTTTGTGGCACATTAGTATATGTGAGGGGGGAAACTTTTCAAGATGGGTGGTGACCATGGCTGCCATTTTGAAGTCGGCCATTTTGAATCCAACTTTTGTTTTTTCAAAAGGAAGAGGGTCATATGACACATCAAACTTATTGGGAATTTCACAAGAAAAACAATGGTGTGCTTGGTTTTAACGTTACTTTATTCTTTCATGAGTTATTTACAAGTTTCTCTTTGTTTACAGCCATTGACATGTAGCCGAGGTTAACACGTGCGGAGCGGATAGAAATTGTGTTGATGTCTGGTGAACGCAGTAACCGGGTCATTGCAGCAGATTTCAATGCAAGACAGCCTACGAGACCACCCATCTCCCATGCTACAGTTAGCAAACTGCTTGCTAAGTTTCGTGAAACTGGTTCAGTGTTGGATTTGCCAAAATGTGGACGCATGAAATCTGTCACTAATGAAGAAACATCAGTGGCTGTCCTAGCTTCATTCAGCAAGAGCCCACAGTGTAGCACTCGCGCATGTCACTGGAGAGTGGCATTAGTCGAACATCCGTTCGGCGGATATTAGGTACTCACAAATGGCACCCTTACAAACTCCAGCTACTGCAGCATCTCAACGAGGATGACCCAGATCGGCGCACTGAATTTGCAGAATGGGCAAAACAAAAATTGGAACAGGACCCTCAGTTTACGCAGAAGATTTGGAACCAAAAAATTGATGGTATGGTGTGGTATATGGGGTACAAAGATAGTGGGGCCATTCTTCATCAATGGAAACCTCAAGGCCACTGGATATGCAAAATTGCTACATGATGATGTGTTTCCCTCTTTATGCACTGAAGATGGCACATTCCCTGAGTTTTTCCAGCAAGATGGTGCACCACCACATTATGGGTGTCAGGTCCGAGCATTCCTAGATGAACAGTTTCCTGGAAAGTGGATTGGTCTTCGTGGGCCAGTTAAATGGCCCCCAAGGTCTCCCGATCTGACCCTCTTAGACTTTTATCTTTGGGGTCATCTAAAGGCA
>BLSH010094775.1:130075-150203 GCA_018402905.1 Glandirana rugosa
ACCAGAACCGGTGGTACGACGTCGAATCAAAGTCCCAGAACCGTTAGAAGAATATCGGATCCGGTAGAAATACATCTCGTTGTTAAGAATAAAAGTCTAGGAGTCTTATCTTTTCATGTGACAACACTGAAGAAATGACACTTTGCTACAATGTAAATTAGTGAGTGTACAGCTTGTATGACAGTGTAAATTTGCTGTCCCCTCAAAATAACTCAACGCACAGCCATTAATATCTAAAACGCTGGTAACAAAAGTGAGTACAACCCTAAGTGAAAATGTCCAAATTGGGCCCAATTACCCATTTTTCCTCCTCAGTATCATGTGACTCATGTTACAAGGTCTCAGGTGTGAATGGGGAGCAGGTGTGTTAAATTTGGTGCTATAACTTTCACTCTCCCATACTGGTCACTGGAAGTTCAACATGGCACTCTCTGAGGATCTGAAAATAAGAATTGTTGCTCTACATAAAGATGGCCTAGGCTATAAGAAGATTGCCAAGACCCTGAAACTAAGCTGCAGCATGGTGGCCAAGACCATACAGCGGTTTAACAGGACAGGTTCCACTCAGAACAGGCCTCGCCATGGTCAACCAAAGATGTTCAGTGCACATGCTCAGCATCATATCCAGAGATTGTCTTTGGGAAATAGATGTATGAGTGCTGCCAGCATTACTGCAGAGGTTGAAGGGGTGGGGGTCAGCCTGTGAGTGCTCAGACCATTCACGACACACTACATCAAATTGATCTGCATCGCCTGCATCTGCATGTCACCCCAGAAGGAAGCCTCTGCTAAAGATGATGCACAAGAAAGCCCCACAAACAGTTTGCTGAAGACAAGCAGACTAACCTCCCTGGCGGTTATCCTGAGTGTGACTGTTCAATACCAAAAGTGGTAACCCCAAGCCTCACTCAGGATCGCATTGCAGTATCCAGGCAAAGTTACTTATCTTGTCCCCAGGATCCTGCATTGTCCCCCCCCGCTGTGTCCTCCGGCGGAATATTTCGCCTGATGCCTCTGGGTTCCGGACTCCGTTACCTTTAAGCGTCGCATCGCACGGGAGCGGAGCCCGGTGGCAAATTCAAAAAGTGAAACACACATAACTCATACAGTATACTGTACTCTGTAAGATTTCATTACTGTATCAAATAATTTCACATACCTTTTGTCCCTAGTGCTTTGTCCAGTGCCCTGCACGCACTTTTATAATATATATGCCATTCTTTCTGCCTAGAAACTTGAGAATGTCCTTGGCATCCATAAAGCATCCCTTTAAGTCGAAAGTGGAATTTGACCAGCTAGAAAACAGTGATAATAAATAAGAATCACTTGCAGAATTGAGCGATACTGATTTGTGATGAAATTGGACATCAGACATTGAAAGTGACGACAGTGACGATTCTGCAACTGAGCAAATTTCAGTGTTTTTCACTTGATTACATTATTGAATAAATTGTATTATTATTATATTATTATTTTTGATAATTATTTATAATTATTTATTATATTATATATATATATTTTTTTTCATATATATTATAATTTATGATTTCGTTACTTCAAACTTTTTCATACCTGGGATGTCTACTAGACTCTTGTTTGGACAAATTTAAGTGAGTTATTCCTAAGAATTACAGGCCTAGAATATAAAACGCCAAATTTCTATGCGAAACAATGTACCGCTTTGAGAAGCAAAAATCTGACATAATCATACCACCAGGGAGGTTAAGGACATAGATTACTGGAACCATGTCCTGTGGTGTGATGAGACCAAGATAAACTTATTTGGTTCAGATAGGGTCAAGCGTTTGTGGCGTCAAGCAGGTGAGGAGTACAAAGACAAGTGCGTCTTGCCTAGAGTCAAGCATGGTTTGGGGCTGCATGAGTGCTGCTGGCACTAGGGAGCTACAGTTCATTGAGGGAATCATGAATGCCAACATATACTCTTTATTGTAAAGCGCTGCGCAAACTGTTGGCACTATATAAATCCTGTATAATAATAATATAATAATAATAATAATGTACTGTGACATACTGAAGCAGAGAATGAACCCCTCCCTTCGGAGACTGGGCCACAGGGCAGTATTCCTACATGATAACAACCTCAAACACACCTCCAAGACGACCACTGCCTTGCTAAAGAAGTTGAAGGTTAAGGTGATGGACTGGCCAAGCATGTCTCCAGACCTTAATCCTATTAAGCATATCTGGGGCATCCTCAAATGGAAGGTGGTGGATAGTAAGGTCTCTAACATCCACCAGCTCCGTGATGTCATTATGGAGGAGTGAAAGAGGACTCTAGTGGCAACCTGTGAAGCTCTTGTGAACTCTATGCCTAAGAAGGTTAAGGCAGTGCTGGAAAATAATGGTGGCCACACAAAATATTGACACTTTGGGCCAAATTTAGACATTTTCACTTAGGGGTGTACTCACTTTTGTTGCCAGCAGTTTAGACATTAATGGCTGTGTGTTGAGTTATTTTGGGGGGACAGCAAATTTACACTGTTATACAAGCTGTGCACTCACTATTTTACATTGTAGCAACGTGTCATTTCTTCAGTGTTGTCACATATACAGTATATGTTTTATTTTAGCATGTGCACAGTATCACCCAGAATGGGAGAAGGAGGGCAGCACTAAGAGCCAACCAGTTGTGCTGCAGTTTACAGGAGTCAGCAAGGAACGATCTGACTAGATCAGTGGTTCTCAACTCCTCTCCTTGGGACCCACTAACAGACCAGGTTTGCAAGATAACTAAATTACATCACAGGTGATATCATTTACTGCTCAGTGATTGCAGTATTCTAGTTTGCATCTCCGCAATGTAATACTGAAAATCTTGCCTGTTAGTGGGTCCTGAGGACAGGAGTTGAGAACCACTGGACTAGATGAAGCAGCAGACTTTGATGCTGATGTGCCTTTACTGTCCATTAACAGGATGAAGGTGGAGATGTAACCAGAAAAAAATAGGTCACCAACTTGTCTCTCTCTCTCTCTACTGTTTGGTATGGAGTTGTATGTAGGTTTTAGCTGTACAAAAACATAAGCCCTTTTTAAGGTAAAATGGCTCTAAAATACAGCTGTTTGTCAGCTGGATTTTCTTCTTTAAAGCTGAATTCCAAGCATGGATTTTTTTGTATACTTACTTTGGTCCAGCTATACCAATGTTATGTGCATGTTCCATACCTATAGGATCCCTGTGGAACCTGGAAATTACTGTAGCAGCCACCACTTCCAGGTCCCATGCCGAGCTGCTGCCCTGCTACATGGTGAACATAGTGGGATCCATGTAATTTAGCTTTACAAATCTATTCACCCTAGCTACATCCTAATTGGTATCAACATCCCCACCACCAATGCTCCAAATAAAGGTCAAATCTCACCTGTTGAAAACTGATTTGCAGCCTTAAGTGTAAACATATTTTTAATGTAACAAGTTAATGTACTACTACTTTATAGTATGTCATTTAATATTTTGTAAGATTAATTTATATCCAGACAGGAGTTCTTTAGGCTACTGATAGAATTTCATCATGCATCATGGCAAAGCCTACAATATTATGTATCTGACTTCAAATATTCTATTATGGAATATTGCTTATTATATCATAGCACACCTAATATATATTATAAAAAATACAACATGCAATTGCTTTGCATGTTAATGGCTATAAATTATAAATATATTCTTCCTGTATTCATTATTTATTTAATTTTAGATTAAAGTGACACTAAACAATATCCTTATTCTCCAAAAGGAATTCATACATGTTCACTACTTAATGGCCATGTCATTTATTTTTTATGAGATTGTTTCTTCTTGTGATTTTCTGCCTCATTGTAGTGTCCTCCTAGAGTTCCTGAATGTCTACTTTCCCTCTTATTTCTGTTTGTTTGGAACAAGCAATACATGTTAGTTGTGGTCATGTGCACTGATCTATACACACTACAAATCCCAAAATTATAGTCTATCTATGGAGTAAGCAAGAGAGGGTAGTTATATTTTTGCATACAATGGGGCCATGGAGAATGAACGTAGCCACTAAGGAAGTCGGATCACATCAGCTTTAAAAAAATACATTTAGAAATGTTGAGGATGTTGAGACCATTGAAAGTACTTTTCTGAGTTTAGAATACAGATATAAAGTAAAATAAGTGCAACGCTATATGTAAAAACAATATGATGTTATCCAAAGTAAAAAAAATCCAACATGTGAAACCAAAAAACATCAGTACGTGAACAAATGTAAAACTTAGTGAAAGTTCAAAAAGGTGAGTAATGACAGCAAATATTCTATCAGACAACTGTTGGGTCATTCAAAGAATCTCCTTTTATAACGGCTGTGGGGTGTCAAAAACTCTTGACAGGGGGTGCATGCGCGGAGACCGGCAATGGCAGACGCACTTTAGGACAGCTCCGTTTTACCGCAGATCCTCATAGCTCCCCAGCAGCGTACACACAGAATGGGAGCCCCGTTGAATCATATACTACCTGCCTGCGACCCATATGGGTAGAATTGGGCAACAGAAAGCCATCTACAAGCCCGCAGCAGATCCGGATCCCCGGCCTCGAGTGATCCCGTCTCCCAGACGCTCCCCTCGGCCAACACTCCAGATCAGATGGCGGAGGTAAGCCAGCCATTTCAAGCCCCAGACACATCACCAGCCCTGACAGTGGACATTTTAGATCCAAAGCTTCATACGCTTCTGCAAAATATCTCTCATACAATAGCAAGTGAGGTGGGGAAAAAAGCTCAGAACTTGAGAGGGGAGTTAGCTCTGGTAGAGGAGAGAACAGACCATCTAGAAAATAAGCTGGATGAACTGATTAACTATGTACAAGTGCTGGAGGAAGATAACCACACTCTTAAACAGTAAATTACTCTTCTTCAAAGCCAACAAGAAGACCTTGAGAACAGGGAGAGGAGACAAAACCTCCGCGTTAGAGGTGTCCCAGAAACAGTCAGGGATGCCCAGCTACGCGAATATCTACTAGGCCTTTTTGTCACCATGGCCCCTACCATCCCCGACATAGACTGGCGCATGGACCATGTACATCCTTCATGTCACCCAAACCCCCAGCAGGAGCCAGACCCAGGGACATAATAATCAAATTCCACTACTACGAGAGCAAAGAATCCCTTTTAACTTCAACACGCAATAAGACATCAATCTCCTACAAAGGGGAGATACTGCAAATCTTTAGCGACCTCTCCCCAATCACGTTGGCAAAGAGACGCTCAGTATGTCCTGTTACTCTCCATTTACAAAAACACTGCATCATTTATCGCTGGGGTTTCCCCTTTAAGCTGACTGTGACCAAGGATGGTATGCAACACTACATGCGGGATCTTCAGGAAGCCGAAGCTTTCTGTCTAAGCTAGATCTCCTTCATCTTCCAGATGACATCATGGGGACCCCCACACCTCGTCCCAGACCAGCGACCAATCCTAACAAGCTGTGGACCCTGGCCTCCAAGTCAAAGACCAGACTCCCAATCCCACAACGCACCCCAAGATCACGCCTGGACATTGGCACCTGACCAGATCTGGTTGAAGCCAAAGCTCGGCTGAGTTAATCTTACTTCTACTATAACTGCCCTAATACATTCCACTTTACATCCTTCATTGGATACATACACCTTCCCATCTGGATCGACATTTGTAATGACTGAGCCGCCACACTCTTAGAGGGTGGAGAAAACCGAAGAATGGATCGAGCGGTGGGCGACCACCCTTCTTTTTGGTCCCCCCATGTCATCCCACCAGATCTATGGTATAAACCATAGACCCCCTGGGCTCGCCCAGGCTCAAACTTTTTCTGGATTTCATTAAGTTCCTAACCACCTTTTTAAAAATTATGGGTAGTTTTGGAACCCATAGGCCCACCCTGGGCCTACTCAGGTATTCTGGAGGGACCTTAGTACTCCTTTACAAACTTATCTCTCAACATTGTTTAAGTTCTTGGTTATGTTACATTTGGTTATTTTATGATTTGTCCTATGTGCTTTTAACATGCCTTAATCAGAAGACAATGACAGCCATGATACAATGGCGATGTGCATTTACTCCTGTAATGTCAAAGGGTTATATTCCCTGCGGAAGAGGTGGCTTGCCCTGAGAGAATTTCGCCAATCTAAAGCGGATATAATCTTTATCCAAGAGACACATTTTAAAAGAGGAAGATCCTTCAAATTTGCCCTTAAATATTTTCCCACAGTATTCACAGGCTCTGACCCTATGGGTAAAGCGGGGGTTGCCATACTAATTAAAAGAAACACCCCACTCCAGATCTTTTCATCATCATTAGACCCCCAGGGGCGTTTCATACTTTTGGACTGCAAATACGATAACACCCCCATAACTATACTTAATGTTTATGCCCCAAACTCTAGCCAGATTGATTTCCTTAGGGAAATTGGGTCCCCCATCTTGTCATCCTCCCACCCCCTTACGGTGTGAGTGGAGACTTCAATTTAACTGCTTGACCCTCTAGAGATAGGAAATCTCTTAGAAATCATCAACCCTCTAAACATGCTCTCAGGCAGGCCATGTCTTTCCGTCAATGGATCAGAGAACACAGATTGTTTGATGCTTGGAGGGTGAGATACCCATGTGATAAACAATTTTCATTTTTCTCCCCGGTGCACCACACATTCTCCAGATTAGATTATTTTCTAGTGTCACATCCCCTTTTGCAGCTGACAGTAGAGTCGGACATTATTCATAATTCCTGGTCCAACCATTCATTCTTAGCTCTTGACCTCTTGATAAACCGATCCACATCCCATACATGTCATTGGCACCTGAATGACACTCTCCTCCGCCACTTAGACATTAAGACATCCATCTCAAATGCGCTGGTGGAATTTTTCAAGTTTAATGAGGGCTCTGTAACTCAAGTATCTACGTTATGGGAGGCCCATAAGGCCTTCATTAGAGGTCAACTTATTGGAGCAGGCTCACGCCTCAAGAGAGATGCACTTAGACATAAAAGAGACCTCTTGACACAACTAAAATAGGCTGAACATAGACTTAGGGAACATCCCTCTATTGCGAACCTTCGCAAAACAGTGTTGATCAGGGACAGTCTTAAAACCTCAGATATCGGAGATATGTCCAAAAATCTTGGATGGATGAAACAGAAATTTTACCAATTTGCCAACAAACCCCACAGGATGCTGGTAAATAGGTTGAGGGTAAAACCCATGCATGGAGCCCCTGAGCATATCTTCCAAACAGATGGCACACCCACATACTGCCCTAAAGAAATTGCAACCACATTCGGCAAATTCTATACTAAGCTCTATAATTGTCTGTCTCCTGATCAGCACCCAGTTTTTGACAAGCAGGCTTTTGACAAATTTGTCTCTGACCCGCATCTGCCTAAACTTACCACCACAGATAGACAGACACTAAACGCAAACATTACATTAAGAGAATTAGAAAAAGTAGTCAAAGAATTGCCGACCCACAAATCGCCTGGTCCTGATGGACTTACATGCTCCTATTATAAACATCTGCTCCCACAATTAGCCCAACACTTACTACTCTTCTATGACTCTCTGATGAAAGGGGAAACACCCCATTCCCAGTTCCAACATTCATACATCACTGTCATACCCAAAGAAGGGAAAAACCCAGCATCCCCAGCTAATTATAGATCAATAGCATTATTAAATTTGGATTACAAGTTTTTTACTAAAATATTGGCAGAACGATTGGCATTAATTTTACCTAAATTAATACATAAAGACCAAGTGGGATTCATGCTTACAAGACAGGCAGGAGACAACACGAGAAGGACGATAAATTTAGTGGACGTAATTAATAAAGCCCATACACCAGCTTTCCTTCTGAGCTTAGATGCTCAGAAGGCCTTTGATAGACTAGGATGGCCTTATATGATGGTAATTCTTGCTCATATAGGTATCAAAGGCCCCTTTTTAAAAGCCATCCTGCTCTATATTCTAGACCCACAGCCCAAGTCAAACTCCTCCATGCAATGTCAGACACCTTCCATATGCTCAACCGCACGAGACAGGGATGCCCCCTATCCCCACTCTTGTTTATACTCTGCCTGGAACCCCTGGCCACAGCGATTAGGCGACATCCAGATGTCAAAGGAGTGAAATCCGGACATCAAGAATATAAACTCTCGCTATTTGTGGATGACATCCTGTTAACTCTCACTGAACCCAATACATCCCTACCTGTGCTACATGATATTTTAAGATCCTTTAGTGCCCTATCGGGATATAAAATCAACACGTCAAAAACTGAAGCCCTGCCGCTAAATATTTCTACGTCTCAGGTAAATAGACTACAACAAAACTATGCCTACCATTGGTGCACCCACTCTATCAAGTACTTAGGTACGCACATCACCTCTAATTACTGGCATCTATATGCAGCTAACTTCCCACCCCTGTTTAAAGATATTAGATCTCTCATCAACCAGTGGAATCATCTTGACATATCCCTCCTTGGAAGGATTAATGTACTAAAGATGACCATTTTGCCAAAGTTGTTGTACCTCTTTGAGACACTCCCAGTACCCATGCCAGGGACTCAACTGAAAAATCTTCAACTCCTTTTTTTCAACTTTATATGGCGTAATAGACAACCCAGGATTGGGCACTCTGTCTTGCTGGCACCCAGGAATGTTTCTCAAAAACCCTCTGAATAGATTTAGATCACCTAAAAGCCTGTTAAACTCTATGACTTTTAAATTAGAAATATGGCATAAATGCAATAAAAGGTTTACCCTGACCCCCTCCTGTTCACACTTGACCAATGTCTTATACAACCCCGAATTGCCCGACAGTCTGTCTTACACACAAATGCTGTCCTGGGCCCTGGCAAATGTATTTCACCTGAGACACTTAACCAATCCAGTTACATCCTCCCCCCTAGAAGAGAACACACATAAATATATGACAAAATGGTCCGACGCTCTCCAATGCCCCATACCCCTGACTATTTGGTGTAAGATTTGGGAAAATGCTTCTAAAACCTCCAGATGTGTCATATACAAAGAAAACATCTATAAAATCCTTATGCATTGGTATAGGACTCCAACGTTCCTACACGCTATCAATCAGTCAATCCCAGCTGAGTGCTGGAGATGCCGAGAGGGGATAGGCTCCTTGACCCATATTTTTTGGTTCTGTCCTCGGATACAGAGTTACTGGAGTAAGGTCCAGGGTGTGTTGGAATCGGTCCTAGATACAAATCTTCCTCTGGATCCCTTGCAATACCTATTGGGCCTTCCATTTAAGAGTGTTCCTAGGAGTTCCAAAAATTTAGCCACCCACATACTAACAGCAGCCAGACGGTTAATCCCCAGGCTCTGGAAGACAGAGGAAATACCTACACAATCTTAGTTACTCTCCACTGTGGCTGATATAAGAGCCATGGAGTACATGACAGCTGTAAACGAGGACAAGACAGTCCAATTTCACAAAACATGGAAAGCCTGGGATGACTCTACCTTTGGTCACCCTCAAACGCCCACCACTGACATTACATATATTTCCAATGATTTCTAATAGTTGATTCAACTAGCAGGTTGTTTGAAGTTTGTATTTTTGTTTTGCTCCCCACCCCCTTTTTGTTTTGATTTCCCATCCCCTGAAAGTTAAGCAAGACGAATTTCTATAGGTTATGCCTCATTACCTATGTTTCCTCACTTGATAGCTTCACTTGAGACTCTCATCTGATGTACTCAACTAACTTGGTCATGTATGAGTGCCCGAAAGACATCTACCAAGAAAAAGTAATCTCATGTTGTACTTTCAAGTTTACACTTGTATTATGTTATTCAACATGCATAACTTGTATCTGATGCAATATTGAAATAAAATTTTAATAACAAAAAAAAACTCTTGTCAGACCTCAGCCTGAAGCTAGCATTAAAGTATAGAGGATATTCCACCCAAAGTGTAATCTGTTGGTTCTCCACAGTGATATCCCTCCACCAATATATATTGCGCTCACTTATTTTTGAATTTTTTCAAAGAATACAGGTATTGATAGATTTTTTTCTATAATGTCTCTTTAACCACTTCAGCATTAGGGAAATGTTTCCACAAATGTAAAAATTTGTCACCAGAAAATGGCCAGAACTATATATATTTTCCGAAAGCAGAAGACACGTAGAATAATAATATTTTTTATGTTGCACAATATTTGCACAACTGTTTATGAAATGCATATTTTCAGGAACAAACATGCTAAAAAAAATAGGTATAAATTAAAACTAATATATTGTAAAAGACACTCGGCCATTCACCAAAACTAGAAGAAAGGTGGTTTAACCTTAAACTGCGTAGAGGGTTCTTTACTGTAAGAGCAATGAGGATGTGAAATTCTCTGTTTCAAAAGTTTTATTGGTTTAAAATAGGTACATAGATATTGAGATACAAAGAGCCACATAAGTAGTAAAAGATTCCTAAAAGAACAGGTCTGAGGTTTAAGCAAACACTGTCACAAAGAACATATCTACAGTACATTCACATACGAACCCAGTTAAGCGGGTATAGTCAGGTAGATATAAGACTCCTAGAGGTGAAGTTGTTATTTAAACCTGGATAGGCAAATAAGCAGGAGGTCGCCCATTAGTCCAGACGCCCCAATGGGAATAATCTGCGCCTGGACCATGGGGCGATCATGGAGAAGATCACAATTCAAATGTCCCAGCCGGGGATGAGCCCTAGCATGGGCTGTATAAAATGTCAATAGCAAAAACAGTTCGGTAATGAACCTCTGGGGAGGGGAGAAAGAGGAAGGCGAAAGTGGGGTGACTTCCAGGATGTGGGCGTGTAGCATACTCCAACCACCGGTTGGAGAACATATATATATAGTGGATATCAGGCCTGATCATAACAAGGATGGTGGTGTGGCAACTAGGCTAGAAATAAAAAGAATATGGGAGCGAAGAGAGGAGAAGAGGGCATAGGAAAGGAATGGGAGGAAGGATAGCGGAGAGGTGATAAGGGGGAGAGAAGAAGAAGAGAGAAGGGGGGGTGGGGGAGATGGGGTGTCCCGGAGAGACTCTACAGCTCATGGCAAGTGCACTGCAAAAGGCAGTGTGTGAGTGGAGTTGAGGGCTAGTTTGCTAAAGGAATTAATAATGTTCAAGGGGTTAGAAGGCTGTGGTCAAAGTTGGAGGGCACAAAGTGTTCCATCCAGGGTTTCCACAATCTCTCCTGGGGCATGGTTTTGTCCATGATGATGGCTTCTACTCTGGCATGGATCATAGCCCTCGTGACCCTATTTTTGACTTCAGTAATGTTGAGGAGTGGAGTTTTCCATGCCTTCGCTATCGTTTGTTTCGCCGCTGTCGTAACCTGCAGGAGAAGTTTAAATTGGGTCTTAGAGATGCCATCTGGTTTTTTGTTCAGGAGGGCAACCAACGGATCAGGGGAGAGAGAGAATTTGAATAATAGTGATAAAATTTGAAAGATTTGCTCCCAAAAAGCTATTACCAATGGGCATGACCACCAAATATGAAGGTGAGTATCTCCTGCAGAGCAGCCTCGGAAGCAGAGAGGGGAGTAGGCTGGAATGTACTTTGCAATACGGGCAGAGACAAGGTACCATCTCATGAGTACCTTGTAGTTGGTTTCGACTGCTACTATGGATTGTGAAGATGACTTGGTAGACTCCCAAATGTCAGTCCACTCATTGGGGTCTAAGTGTATCTCAAGGTCTTTCTCCCAATTGATGACATAAGTCGTGGAAGAGGGAGGCAGGGGGTCCAAGATTTGGTTGTAAAGAGAAGAGATCAGGCCTTTCATGTGTGGGTCTTTGTGGCAAGTGTGTTTGAAGGGGGATAGGGCAGGTAGTGAGGGGTCTCTGCGTGGGCATGGAGAAAAAAAGTGTTTAAGTTGTAGATACCTGAAGATCTCAGTGCTAGGTATGTCATGTGCTTCGCGTAGGGCTGGGAAAGGTATAAATGTGTCAGCCGTGGTAAATGAGAGAGCTAAAAAAAGCTGAGGTCTGCTCCAGTTGCTGAAAGAGTTTGGGGAGACCCGTGCTGGGTAAAATGCTGGGTTTTTCGGGAATGAGAGCATAGGATTATGCGGGGACTGCAGGCCATATTTTGACTTTAGGCTGTCCCACAGGTGCAGACTGTGTGCAGTCACAGGGTTATCTATTTGCCTGCGGTCTTTTGGTTTCAGCCAAAGCAGGTTTGCTACGGAGAGGGGGTCACAATCCACTGATTCCAAGGAGACCCACAGCAGGGTTTCCTTGGTGGCGTGGTATTTAGGGAGTTGAGCTAACTGGGCTACTTGAAAATACTTAAGAAAGTTTGGGACGCCGAGGCCTCCCTTCAGTTTCGGAAAAAAGAGAATATGCCTCTGTAGTCTTGGTCTGGTCTTCCCCCAGATAAACTGGAACACACATCGCTGTAGGATGCGCAGAAAGTGGGAAGGGACGCTGATAGGTAGTACCCTAAAAAGGTATAATGGTCATAGGATGGTCATCTTGACCGCGGTTATCCTACCCAGCCAAGCAAGTGGGAGCTTAGACCAGGACTCGATAAGGGTGGTCAGGTGTTTTAAAATTGGGATGTAGTTGGCCGAATATAGGCCAGCAATATCTGCTGTGAGGTGGATCCCCAGGTAGGGGATGCTGCTCGTGGACCAGGAGAAGGGGAGTATCTGCTGAAGTTGGGCTAGAAGTGGGGGGTCAATAGAGATGTTTAAAGCCTTAGATTTATGGGGATTTACAACCAAACCCGAGACCTTACCGAACTCTTCTAAGGTTTTGAAGAGATTTGGGGAAGAAGTTATAGGGGCCGTCAAGAAAAGCAATATGTCATCCGCAAATAGGCTTAGTTTATGGTGATGACTGCCTAGTTCAATACCTTTTGTGTTGGGGTTGGACCTGATCTTTTGGGCTAGGGGCTCGATTGCGAGGGCAAAGAGGAGTGGGGAGAGGGGGCACCCCTGACGCTTACCTCTGCCCACCGGGAAGGGGTCAGATTTAAAGCCTGCATATTTAATGCTTGTTGAGAGAGAGTGATAGAAGGAGGAGACCCATGAGAGGAAGTGGGGGCCAAAGCCCCAAGTCCTGAGGGAGAACGTTAGGTAGGACCACGATAGCGCGTCAAACGCCTTTCTTATGTATAGCGAGAGGAAGCAAGTGGGTATCCTGCGTTTCTTGGAGACATGTGTCAAGATGACTGCCCTTCTGATACCGTCCCCAGCCTGTCTGGAGGGGATGAATCCCACTTGATCTCTATGTACCAAGGACCCAATAATCGGATTCAGGCGAGAGGCCAAAATTTTGGCTAACAATTTGATATCCAGGTTTAATAATGAAATTGGGCGGAAGTTGGTCCAAGAGGAATCGTCTGATTGGGACTTAGGAAGCATGGAGACGGTGGCAGAGAGGGATTCTGATCTGAAGTTGTTTCCCTTAAGTATACTGTTAAAAGCAGAAGTTAGCATAGGGGAGAGGAAGTCAGAAAAGTGTTTGTAGTAAGTGGCCATAAAGCCGTCAGGGCCTGGTCGTTTATTAGAGCGCAGGGTCTTGATGGCTGCTGCCACCTCGGTCTCAGTAATTGGGCTCTCGAGGGTAGCCCTTTGTGTGGCGGATAGGGAGGGAAGGGAAATTTCAGAGAAGAGCGAAGAGGCCTGTGTCTCGTCAAAAGTTGAGTGGGTGGAATAGAGGTCTGCAAGTTGTCTGCGAAAGTGGGCTACTATCTTCACAGGATTACTGGTGTAAGAATCGTGGGACACTTTGAGTCTAATGGGCTTGTAAGGTTGGTCTAATCTTCGAAGGGAGAGGGCTAAAAAAGTGTCCAGCTTATTACTCTTCATGTATAGCTTATGTCTCGAACGTCTCAGGGTTTTGTCAGCCGACTCAGATAGGAAGAGGTCCAGATCGAGCTTCGCTTGGTCTAGAGCTTGCCTATGGGAGGGTGTAGGGTCATCCTGAAAGGTCGCGTGGGCCTCACAGAACCGATCTTAAAGATGTTTATGTTTCGCCCGCCTATCTTTCTTAAGGTAGGATGCCTTACTTATAAGCGCGCCTCTGAGGACGAGTTTGTGTGCCTCCCAGAGGGTCAGGGGAGAGATATCGGCGGAAGAGTAATTAGAGCTAGTGATATATCCATCCTGTGAGAGGGTTTGGTGAGGATAGAGTCATTGAGGCTCCACATTCTATCTATCTGTTTCAGTATCAAAGAGGTCAAGGATGTGATGACTGCGTCGTGGTCTGACCATGGGCAGGGGGCGATGACGGAGGTGATAAGAGAGGGTGTAGAGCATGTATCGACCAGAATGTGGTCTATACGGGAAATAACTTTGTGGGGGTGGGAATAATGGGTAAATTGCTTACAAGTTGGGTTAGATTCCCTCCAGGTGTCAATAAGTGAATGGGATGATAGCAGATGCCTAAAGGTCGCTTTTTTAGGACTAACGTTTGGTGTGATAGGGGACTTGTCAAGGAAGGGTTAAATAATTTGGTACAAGTGTGCCCTGTCTGTGATGTGCTACAACTTGTAGTAAGTGTGACATGAAAGAGATGGGTCTTTTGTTGGGGGCATAGTAAGATACAAGTGTAACCTCGGTTTAGAGGAGGTGGCCTATCAATAAAATGTACCTGCCTTAATTTCTTTAGACAGCGAAAATGGTGCCCTGCGATGGAAGGCTACAAGTACCCCTCTCTGTTTCCTATTGGCTGAGGCAGTATAGACCTGGGGATAAGAATGGTGAAGAAGTTTAGGAGTATAATGTTGGGTAAAATGGGTCTCCTGCAGAAATATGACATGTGCGTCAAGAGAGACAAAGGAGCGGAAGGCCTTGGTCCTTTTTTGAGGTACATTAAACCCTTGAACATTAAGGGTCAAAAAGTTCAGAGGAGCCATGATGGGGGAATATCAGAGATAATCACTGAGAATATGAAAGGGATGTGAGAGCGTAGAGTCCCCCCGGTAGAGGGAGAAGAGATGGGGGAAGAGAAAAGAAGGCGGATAAAGGCTGGGGGTAGGTAAGGTGTATGATAGGGAAGCATAGGGAGAAGGGTAGGTATGATGGGGCTTATCTAGCCAAGGAAAGGGCGGGGATGAGTGGTTAATTGGGAGGGTCAATACCAAACCAAACTAACAAGGAGGGACAGCAAGGGGAACCAGGGAGTGCCAATGGCTGTTTAGCTAGAATTTGTAGTATGTGGGCAGCCATAGTTTCTCAAGGGAGGGGTGTCCATGAATGAGAGGGAGAGCAAGCTATGGAGCTACCCTGTGGGGTCAATTAAAAGGTTATCAGGGGGGAGGAGACCCAGGTATGGGCGGACCAATTTCTTTAGTGGGGGGGTTTCCTCACGTTGGGAGGAGGGTCAACTGCTAACATTTGGTACATATAGTATATATGCGTGAAACTGAACGGAACAGGTGTTATTGTTGTAAAGAAAACAATAACACAATAACTATAACAACATACAAAGCTGTGAATTGCAGTTGGAAAAAGATGTAACCTCTGTGCATTCTAGTACTAGATTGTCGGTACAGTCAAAGTGACTTTGATCCAAGGTTTGTAGAGGTGGCCAGGGGGTGTGGGGCCATTACAAAAAATAGAAAAAAAGGGGAAGGGGGGGAAACAGTTGGCTGGAACTGAGGGATGCACAGGGTCCGTAGATTACGTGAGTTCTAGTTCCTGAGGGGTCAGCAAAAGGGGAAGGTGGTTACAGTCAAAAGGGTCATAAGATGTTGTGGCGCAAATCAGGTGGAATAGTTCTCTTCACGTTCGTGTGCGTGCACATCTTTAACAAGATGGAAAGTTGAGGTAACTGGGGATGGGGGGGAGCAACAAGTCAGAATGTGATCAACAAACGGAGTAGGCCAAAACGCCTCTGGCGGGTGGTAGCAAAACAGAGTGTATCAGCAGAGTACCTCAATCCATGGAGTCAGCCTGCTCGGCCAGAGCTGCGACAAATCTGCCCCTTTTGTGCATGTTGCGGTCTTCACCCATGGAGGTAGACGGCTGGGCTTTTCGCGGAGAACTGGAGGCAGAGCGGTGCCTGTTGCGTTGGTCCTTCTGGCTGGAGTCAGGGGGAGAAAGGTGCAGATCCTGGAGGAGAGACCATAGGTCAGCCTGAGATTTGCATGTATGTTTGCGGCCATTATAAGTGAACCTTATAGAGAACGGGAAACCCCAGGAGTAGGTGATGTGGTGTTCCTGTAACACTTGGAGCTGTGGCTTCAGTGCTCTCCTCTTGGCGATAGTGGCCTGGGAGATATCAGCGAAAAGCTGGTAAGCATGCTCCTGGAAGCGGAGGGACTCCTTCTGGCGGGCAGCCTGAAGAAGCTATTCCTTTGTTCTATAAAAATGAAGCTTTGTGACTATGTCGCGTGGGGGGCCCTCCTCTTTCTTGGGAGCTAGGGTCCTATGGACTCGGTCCATTTCCAGGCGCTCTATAGGGATAGATGGCATTAGCTCCTGGAAGAGGGCTGTGATAGTGGATTGTAGGTCCAAAACTGACTCGGGAATCCCCCTTATGCGAATATTAGAGCGTCTGGCCCGATTTTCTAATTCTTCAAGCTGCAGCTGCAGAGTGCTATTTTCCTCTCTTAATAGGGCAACCTCCTCAGACTGGTTATTAATGTTAGCCTCTATATCATCCACCCTCTGTTCCAGTTCTTCTGTACGCTGGCCAAGCTCCCTAATCTCCCTTGTGAGGTGATCAGTAATCTGTTCTGAGGTCTGCTTAAGGGCCTTGTGGAGCATTCGTTCAAATTGCGTCATCAGTGCTGACTGAGAGTCCTGGGGTTGGGAGAGTGTGGGGGTCGTCATAGTTTCCCCTTCGGATTCACCCTCGTCCCTATGTGGTACCTGTGGTCTCCGTGGGGACCACTGAGAAGAGCCGATCGTTCGTCTGGAAGCGTCCGCCGCCATCTTTGAGGAGGCCTGAGCCAGGGCCTCACGTATGGTTTTAGCTTTAACCATGGTGCGGGAGCTTCTGAGGACTATTCCACAAGGTGCCTGGGGGTCACGGACTGCTGGACTGTCGATATGGGTAGGTGGGGATGCCCGAATCTGTCTGTGTCAGCCGCGGCGTCCTCCCTGGGTGCGGAGCTCCTATCCTATGCGACCAGCATGGACGGCTTCGCGCATGCGCCCCCGAGGATGTGAAATTCTCTTACACAAACATTGGTGATGTTACCCCACCGCCATGACAACCCACCGCACAATGATGCTTCCCTGCTGCTAATCCTGGTACGAATGACAGAACCTCTGGCTGACTGATGTTTGTTGACAAAACATGGGGATCGGTTAATTCACCCATCACGTGTGCGTCTCAACAAAACTAATAATTCATCAGACTAGGCTATATTTTTTCAGTTTTCAACTGTACAGTTTGGGTGACACTGTGCCCAATGCACCCTTAGATTTCTGCTTTTGGCTGACAGGAGTACAACTCAATTTGGTCTTCTGTTATTGCAGCCAATCTGACTTACAACTGAATGTGTTGTGCATTCTGAGATGCTTTTTTTCCCACCACAGTTGTAAAAGAGTGGTTATCTGAGTTACTGTAGCATTCATGTCAGCTCGAACCAGCCTGCCATTCTCCTCTGACCTTTTTATCATTTAGGGGTTTTTCTTTCTGCTGAACTGACACTCATTGGACATTGTTTTGTTTTTCCCACTATTCTGAGTAAACTCTATAGGCTGTTGTCCAAGGAGATTAGCAGTCAAAGAAATACTTAAACCAGTCAATCTGACAGCAATAATATCACTGAGATCATATTTTACCCCATTCTGGTGTTTGATGCAAATGTTAACTGAAGTTCCTAACCAGTATCTGCATGATTTGATGCATTGCACTGTTGCCATTGTAATGTATACGCTTGTGCTTTGTGGATTGCTTATAAAACTAGTTTAAAATTCATGATGTAGTTTAAACTAATAGCCAATAAAATAGCACATACAATAAGTACACAGTAACATGCAAGGCTTTCTTTTAGGGAAAAGCACCTAAAACTGATAGTAGGTTTCCCTTCACTGCTCAATAGAATTCTATTCTCATCTGTTTATAGCTGTCATCTTTGCTCTATAATAAATCTTCTCTGAAGTCTTCCTTCTATTGTCAGTGCAAACACATTATTAAACCATCTCTCATACAAATTTTCTTTTCCTTCTTCCAAAGCTATTTTATCTTACTTTAAAGACATTTTATTTTGCAACATGTGTTATGCATGACTGCATTGGGCCACTTGACTGATTCAGTATTATTGCAGTTATTATGTACTTACTGTAAGTAACTCAACATATGGAACTTTCATTGACACTGTATTTTTTCTTTTTACATAGTGATTCAGTATGAAGTGCAAATGAACTAAAGATGACCATACATGGATTGAAATTTGTGCAGTTTAGCAGGGACTGGCGAAATTTCAATCCATGTGTGCTGACTGTGGTTGAATAGAAGTGGATCTACTGTTCCACTTCTGTTCAACCAACCTGTCAGTAGTTTGTCATTTGACCAGCTCCACAGGCATAAGACTGCAGTGCTGATTTGTTTATTCTGATGACGAAGAAGTCATCCCGCTGGCAAAATATAGCAAAGTGGGGAGGATACCTCCATCCACCTTGAATGTGTGGATGGGTGAATTGGGTCAGTTTTTTTTTTCATTCGACCTGCTGGTTGAACAAAAAGGACTGACTTATGTATGGCCAGCCTGAGAATAATACCATGCCTGCTATTGCTGGTTTCTTCTTCTAAAAATGTTAGGTGCCTGGCTGTCATTTTTATCGTTTAGCTTCAATACACTTTGATTCACTGACCCAGAACAAATATGCATTATTTTTTGAGGTGTTATTATACATTCTTGTAAATCCTGTATGAATTACATTTGTTACACAGTCTGGAATTTTCTATTGTTGAGACATATGTAGAGATTTTAGTTTAGTAGCTGTGAAGGTAGGCCAAAAAGCAGGCCACAAATGTTATGTTTTTTCTGCTACTATTATTTTAGATTTACCAGCTATATAGCTCAATGACCTTCCTAAAATCTATTCAACTAACAGCCAAGGAACTAGTATTTTCAATAAGAGGATTAAACCATGATGGTATCTATACTTCTCTTTAGATATAAATCAATAATGTAGTTGCACTTATGCTGTGCCTTGGAATGCCACCAGCCCACCTTCAGAGTTGTCAAGTTTGGGAGAAGCTGCTTGCATGGTAATGGTTAATATGAATAGGAGGCATGGCTAATTTGTGTGATTAATTTGAATAATAGTCCCAGAGTTGGTGGTCAGGAGCAATAAAATATCTACATACTTGCTGACCAGTGGGAGAGAAAAATGCCCTAGTTTCAGTGGTAAGTAGAAAGCACTCCCTGCCACACAGAACAGTAAATTCTGTATTGATAAATGACTGTTGGTTACAAAAGTTGTGTTTAAAATATAGTGCATAAATCCAGAGAGAAACAGTTTATCAATGTTTACTTGCAAATAGAGTTGAGCGAACCTCTGGAAGTTCGGGTTCTGCTGGTCCGTCCGAACTTCGGGACAAAGTCCGGGTCCGGGTCCGGACGGAACCCGAACGATCGCACGGACAACGAACCCCATTGAAATCAATGGGGACCCAAACTTTTATGCACAAAAATGGCTGTAACAAAGTCCTGGAAAGCCCTAGAGGGCTGCAAAAGGAAGTAAAATGGGGGTAAGGGTAGGGCAAGTGCCCTACAAAAAAATGGGGCCAGGGAAATAACTGTAAATATTTAAAAAAAAATAAAAACATAAAAAAAGCAAAAATGGAGGTGAATGTGGATCATCTTCAAACTGTGTCTGAAAAGTATTAATTAATGGTAGAAGCCATATAACTGTTCTAAAATCATCTTCAAACTAGGGCAAGTGCCCTACAAATAAATGGGGATAGGGAAAATAAATTAAAATCAAGTAAAAAAACTGGAAGGGGGGTGGATGTGGAGTAGGAGCCTAGAGGTTGACTAGGCCGTGACCGTGGCAGTGTAGGTGGAAGTGGCGGTGGTAGAGGAGTAGGAGGAGGTAGCCTGGTAACATGGTTTTTTTTTGTATTGAGGCCTATTCAAAAAAAGAAGTATATGAATGGCTGTGTGAGTCCGGTCTAAATGTTTATTCTGCACAAGGTACAGACAA
>BLSH010094775.1:169726-186744 GCA_018402905.1 Glandirana rugosa
TTTTTTTTGATATAAGAAAATAAAATTTCTTTTTTTATAACGATCGAATGTTACGTAGAACTAGGTAACACTAATCTCAACTCGCTTGGGCCTGACATTTCAAGCCCAGGCATGGCTTGAAACCCCACAGGCCCTGGGCCTGGGCCTGAAAAGTTTTTTTCAGGCCCAAGCCCAGGCCCCAAGACCATTAAAATGATTTTCAAGACTTTTCACGACATTTTTTCGGGTCCTTCCAGGATCTCCAGACGTTTTCCTTCCTTTTACCCCCATTCCCACCCTGTTCACGGGATATTTCTTTACCCCTGTCCCTTTATTGAAATTTATAAAAATTTTTTTATTTTTGGATTTTTTACAATAATTGTGCAGAAGAGATGTGCACTGATTCCCGGTTTCATTTAAAGTGACACACACATTTTGCAGAACAGTGATATGGGTACTCAGGGCTTATTTATACTTTTTTGACATAGCTTGAAGATGATTTTAGAACAGTTCCTCTAATGTTAATTAATACTTTTCAGACCCATTTTGAAGATGATATCCATTTTTGCATTTTTTAGGTTTTTATTTTTTTAAAAATATTTAAAGTTATTTCCCTGTCCCCATTTCTTTATAGGGCACTTGTCCCACCCTTACCCCCATTTTCCTTCCTTTTGCAGACCTCTAGGACCTTCCTGGGCTTTTTTACAGCACTTTTCAGAACTTTTAGTAAAATTACCAGAACCCCGGACCCGAACCCGGACTTTTTTTGAAAAGTCCGGGTCCGGGTCCCGGACACCCCAAAGTTCGGTACGGACCCGAACTTTACAGTCCGGGTTCGCTCAACTCTAATCACAATGGATCAAGATGCATTGTAAGCTAGCAATATTTTTTTCTTTAAAATAAAAGAATATAGTTTTTTTTTCTTACTTCACTGTGCACTGTGCATATTATGTTATTAAAACCCTCTACCTAATTCCACAAAATGCTAAATATCAGTGTAAATACTAAAATGTAGTAAACTCTCCAGGGCTCTGACTGATTACAACCACAGCAGGTGGAGCCAAATTAGCTTCCTCCTGATTGAATGACAACAACCTTTTAGCTATTGTGATTGGCTAAAAACTTAATACTGCTTTTAGGATTGGTGCAATGATTATGTAAAACATGTTTACAGCAGTGCAGGGCTCACATAGATGTGACAGTTACTCTGGGTAGGCTCAGTTATGGTCATCACATAGACAGGGAAGGTGGCAAACTCAGACTCAGAACACTGTGGGTGCACAGCATCTTGGGAGCCTATGGGAGATTTGATTGAGCTCTTGAAAGATAGTGAGAAAGCTAACTCCCACGAGTAGTATACCCACCTGCCCCAGATCCACCAAGATGGAAGCTATGATGCCACAGAGCTGCTTGTGAAAAATTCTGAGCTAGGGCCACTGCTTTTGTGTCCTATGGTGAGTTGGCATCCTATTGTCACAAAATGAAAACAAAGACCCCATAAAATCAATAAAGTATAACATTTCAAAAGAAAAGTGTACTATGTATATGTTTACTGTGTTCTGTTCTGTAGCAACATGGATGTTGGAGTAATTAGTAAAAGCTGTGAGAGATTGACACTTCTGAAGCTTGGACGATGCTTTATTTTAAATGTAAGATCAATGACAGGGTCACTTTAATTGACAAGTTCAACTTAAGTTATGTTAAGTTCAGACCGTTGCCTCTAAAGCAGCCAGCATGACTGGCGAAACTGGTCAGGCTTCCAGTCCTGTCCTTATGTTGTCAGCTTATAGGAAACCTCCTCCCTGTCTTTGTGATCTCTTCCAAAGGATCAAGATATTTCTGGATATGGACTTTTGAAACCACCCTTTGACAATAGTCTCAGCCTTGATCTTCCAACGACCACATGGATGGCTAAGTACACTTTTGCATTTTAAGTGTTTTATAGCTTAGACACTTTCCTTTGATTCAAACTGATCGCTCCCACTGGGCAATCAGGGACTACACATCACACAGTTAGAGGAGTTCTCCTGTGTGTATTCAATTGCCAACTAAGGGAGGGCAGAAGATACCATGCCACAGTGCCATTTGTGATAATAGAGGCACCTCTCCTGGGGAGTTTTCCAGTCATATGTGACATCTGACATATATGCCATCACTCACTTCTATTCCAGGCTGTGTATTCAGGAGGGTTGGTCTGAAACAGGATACCCCCATGGACTCTAATTGTCAATAACCCTACATAGTGGCCCATCACATCTTCGACATGTGGGTTGACCTCATTTTACAGTCCAAAGGAACTACACTGAGCAAAATTATAAACACAATACTTTTGTGTTTTCCCCTATTTATCATGAGCTGAACTCAAAGATCTATGATTTTTTTCTATATACACAAAAGGCCTATTTCTCTCAAATATTGTTCACAAATCTGTCTAAATCTGCGTTAGTGAGCACTTCTCCTTTGCCAAGATAATCCATCCACCTCACAGGATTGGCATATCAAGATGCTGATTAGACAGCATGATCATTGCACAGGTGTGCCTTAGGCTGGCCACAACAAAAGACCACTCTAAAATGTGCAGTTTTATTGTATTGGGGGGTCCGAAAACCAGTCAGTATCTGGTGTGACCACCATTTGCCTCAGGCAGTGCAGCACATCTCCTTCACATAGAGTTGATCAGGTTGTTGATTGTGGCTTTTGGAATGTTGGTCCATTCCTCTTCAATGGCTGTGGAAAGTTGCTGGGTATTGGCAGGAACTGGAACATGCTGTTTTATATGCCAATCCAGAGCATCCTAGACATGCTCAATGGGTGACATGCCCACTGAGTATGCTGGCCATGCAAGAACTGGGATGTTTCAGCTTCCAGGAATTGTGTACAGATCCTTGCAACATGGGGCCGTGCATTATCATGCTGAAACATGAGGTGATGGTCGTGGATGAATGGCGCAACAATGGGCCTCGGGATCTTGTCACGGTATCTCTGTGCATTCAAAATGCCATCAATAAAATGCACCTGTGTTCGTTGTCCATAGCATATGCATGCCCATACCATAACCCCACCGCCACCATGGGCCACTCGATCCACAACGTTGACATCAACAAACCCCTCACTCACATAAGGCCATACATACTGTCTGCCATCTGCCCTGTACAGTGAAAACCGGGATTCATCCGTGAAGAGAATACCTCTCCAGAGTGCCAGATGCCATAGAATGTGAGCATTTGCCCACTCAAGTTGGTTACCACAACGAACTGCAGTCAGGTCGAGAGCCCGATGAGGATGATGAGCATGCAGATGAGCTTCCCTGAGATGGTTCCTAACAGTTTGTGCAGAAATGATGCAAACCGATTGTTGCAGCAGCTGTCTGGGTGGCTGGTCTCAGATGATCTTGGAGGTGAAGATGCTGGATGTGGAGGTCCTGGGCTGGTGTGGCTACATGTGTCTTGTGGTTTTGAGGCCAATTAAATGCACTGCCAAATTCTCTGAAACACCTTTGGAGAAGACTTATGGTAGAGAAATGAACATTCAATTCAAGGGCAGCAGCTCTGGTGGACATTCCTGCAGCCAGCATTCCAATTTCACACTCCCTCAAAACTTGTGACATCTTTGGCTTTGTGCTGTGTGATAAAACTGCACATTTTAAAATAGCCTTTTATTGTGGCCAGCCTAAGGCACACCTATGCAATAATCATGCTGTCTAATCAGCATCTTAATATGCCACACCTGTGAGGTGGAAGGAGAAGTGCTCACTAACACAGATTTAGACAGATTTGTGGACAATATTTGAGAGAAATAGACCTTTTGTGTACATATAAAAGTCATAGATCTTTGAGTTCAGCTCTTGATAAATAGGGGCAAACACAAAAGTGTTGCATTTATAATTTTGCTCAGTGTATAATGCCACTGGCCACCTGGGGGCGATGTTGTCCACGTATGGTTGGATTTTCATAAACCTAGAAAAGAGTTTGATGGACTTGGAACAATATTCAACTTTAAACCATTTTTGGGGCACATCTCATCACAGGTTCCCCACTTGAGGAACTTTTACAAGTTTGGAATTGTAGAATAACATTACAATAGGGAGGAGATTACTTTACATGATTTTTGATTTAGTCTACATTGACTGTGTCTCCTACTGGGACTCATATACTTGTGCACATGAGTTAACTTCCAAAAAACACTCCCCCTTCTTTGTGGGAGGAGGGGCTGTTATACTTATTTCCCATAGCTGCCATAGCTTGTGTTTTTAATAATTGGCCATTTATGATTTTATTTTTGGTTGGTGGATTTAAAATTGTTTAGGTAATTGATGTATAATAAAGTTTTTCTACATTTCTAAAATTACTATATGTGTCAAACCATATTGTTGGGTCCCTTTACAATATTATAACAGATTTATCTAAGGATACACTGCATGCATAAAATATATTTTTGAGATTGAGCTTAAGTTTGGCTTTTATTCTGTTTTTTCTATAGTTCAATTTAACCATAATCTCTGGTTAATTTGGAAATTGTATACTAGATATGCATAGATTGTAATTTATTTGCATCAAATAAGGTCATCATTCAAAATATGATTACATGAAATCCACTCTATCATATTCATATGAGTATAATTGGGGGGCATCCCTATAACGATATTTTGAACAATCTAGTACAATATTTGTATTAGATTTCAAAATGGAGGATAACAAAACAAAGGCTACAATGTAACAGTAGCATTATATGCCAGATGCAAGAAGAACCAAGCAAGGAGAGAAGTTCAAACTGCAACAGAACTCTAAACATGGTAATCATGTAGTCTAGGGAAAGGTGTCTTCCTACAAAGATACCAAGAGATAAAGGGATTTTGCTAATGGCAAATACAATGGCAATACGATCAGGGGTGACAAATACCCCTATCCTTCCCTGTGGGAGATCTGAAAATGCTGTGTATGACTCCCCATATCCTACGCAACCACAGAAGAGCTGGATTATAAAGTAGTGACCCAAGCCAAAATGGAAGCCCCACCCTCAGAGAACATATTTGAGGTAATCCCAGGATAAGCAGTCAAAGGCTTTGTAAATGTCGATAGATAAAAGTAAGCCATAGATTTTATGTGGTTATAATATATGAATTAGATGTATTACTCTCCCGACAATTTCTAGGGCTTGTCACCCTTGAACAACCCAACTTGATCTCTATGTATTAATAATTCCAAATATTGCTTGAGCCTAGATCCTAGAACTTTCCCAAGGAGGTTTTTCATTCAATAGCAAAATGGGGCAGTGGCCCTGAGGGTCATGAACTTACTCTCTTAAGGGACCATTGCTATATGAGCTTGAAGAGGAAAAATTGATGATGGGCAAGAGTTGAAAAGATTCACAAGATGTAGGGTGGAGTATTTTTTTTCTTTCAAAAGTTTTTATTAAGAAGAAACAACAAATACAAGAGGGAAGCAGTATCAACAATTAAGAATACAGCATGCTGTGGACACAGAGTAATCATAGGGAATGGTGAGCATGACATCAAAGAAAAACCTGAGTTGAGCCACCTAAGGTGTCTTTCTGCCTAGGTTACTTCCACGTCGAGTCGTGGGTATAGTGTACCCCCAGCACCTCGAATGGGATCAAACTGTGTTCATGGGGGCTCCAGACCCAGGCCTCCAAATACATGGATTTGTGAACTGGTAGCTTCAAGGAGAAGTTGAATTAGTATGCAAACAAAATAGAAGAAAAAAAAATGGGATGAAAATGAAGAAAACTTGATGCCATCATGCGGTACCACTTAGCCTTATGTGGATAGGTTAGGAAGCAAAAGCCAAGAAAAAAATAAGGAACATAATATTAAGTCTGTTGCTTATGGTAGCTGGGTAACATCTGTTCTCAAAAGGCACTCTCTGTGTCGACATGCGTTATGTAGGCTGGGAAGAGGAAAAAAAATAGAGGAGGGAGAAAGAGAAAGTAATAGGTAGGGGAGACAGGAAATATCTAGAGGAGGGAGGAAGAAAACCAATCATCAGAACTACAGTGAGATTAGTATCCAGTTTATGTTCTGGGTAAGAGGGAAATTACTACACAGTGTGCCCATAGTTCCCAAATAGCTTCAAATTTGTGGACCGAGTCCTTGAGGATACTGACTAATTTTTCTTGGGACATGATCCATGAGATCTTCCATTTGGCTGCTATAAAGGAGACTATGGGTTGTTTCCAAGCCTTTGCAATGGTCAATATAGATCCTAGAATGTTGAATGTTGAATACGTTTGCAGTTGTTTTTGGAGGTTTTTGGTGACTTTGCTTTGGAAGGAGCTCAAGTGGTCCTTCCTTATAGAGATTAGTAGAGATCTAAACAGATAGAGAAATCTGGAGAGAAGCATCATTTTAACAGAGTGAATTTTCCCTAGCCAGGAGAGCTCACCTTTAGCCCAGGTCTTCAAATCAGATTCCAATTTCCAGTACATGGGAGAAAAGTTAGAAGGATTTGAATGAGTTTTGTAGCTGGGATACCGTCTCTGGTTGGAGCGAGATGTTGAGGGCTTGAGATTTGGAGTAATTTACTCGGAGACCAGAAATCCCCGCAAAGTTATTTAAAAGTTTACAGAGGTTAGGGAGAGTTGTGAGCAGTGACGTGATGAAAAGTAGGATATCAACCGGAAAAAATCTGCATTTGTGTATGTGAGATCCGCAAGATACCCCCTGAATATTGGGGTTGCTGCAGATGGCGATGGCTAGAGATTTAATAGCAATGTCGAAAATGAGAGGTGATAAAGGGCAGCCTTGTCTTGTGCCCTTGGCTATGTTTATAGGTTTAGAATAATACCCTTGGATGCGTATTTGGGCTTTTGGAGAGGAATAGAGGGCACGTATAATTTCCATGAAATGCTTGTCAAAGCCCCAGCGCTCCATGAGGGAGAAAATATATGGCCAGGTACGCCTTTTGTACGCCTAAGGAGAGCAGTATACCTTTCTGTGTAGGGCCTCCACTCCAGTTAGACTGCAAAATGGATATGGTATCTATTGCCCTCCTTCTTTGATCAGGTCCTTGTCTACTGGGAATAAACCCTACTTGGTCCTTATGGATGTATAAGCTTATGAAAGACGCTAACCGGTTAGCAAGGATCTTCATCATAATTTTCAGATCATTGTTGATAAGGGAGATTGGCCTGTCATTACCTACTTCTTCCGGATTTTTGTCTGGTTTGAGGATGGCTGTTATATAGGCGGTATTAAGGTGTGGGTCTAGTGGGGAACCCTGAGTCTTGGAGTTGAAGAATTGTCATGAGTGGCGCTAGAGTCCCGGGGCAATGCCTTATAGTAAGGCACCAACAGTCCATCTGGTCCTGGGGCTGAACCCTTCTTTAAGTCCTTTAAGACCTCCAATACTTCCTCTACCGTGAAGGCAGCTTCAAGTAAATTTTTGTGTTTAGGTGATAGGGAAGGAAGGGGGAGGTCCTCAATGAAGTCCTTAATCGCTGAATCATTGTCTGAGGGGACTGAGTTATAAAGATCTGAGTAAAACAAATGAAAATCGTTAAAAATTTTGTCTGGATTAGTGGGGGGAAGTCCTGGGATTCTAATCATATGTAAAGCATGATTAAGGATCCGGGGGGGATAGTTTTGAGGCTAACATGGGGCCTATTTTGTCTTTTTTGTGAGTAAAGTTTGGCCTCACTCCATCAAATGTGTTTCTCTGCTTTAGTTGTGAGGGCTAAGTTGAGTCCTAGTCTGGCTGCATCTAGATGAGCCATGGAGACACTAGCTGGATTCTTCTTATGCTTGGTCCTCATAGTCAAAAAGGCTTTTTTTAGTCTTTCAATGTCCACCTGCCTCTCTCTTAATTTGGGTTTCCATTTGAATGATTTTTCCTCTGATGGCAGCCTTGTGGGCTGCCCACGGGGTTTCTGCGGAAATACCTTCATCATTGTTAGGTTGGAAATATTCCCGTAAGGAGTTGTCAATTTCTCTGACTCTAAAGGGATGACTGAGTATCGAATCATTTAGTTGCCAATCAAAAATTGGGATGTCTTGGGGAGCTCTGATGTAAAGACAAAACTAAAGAGTGATCCGACCAGATTGTATCTTTAATGTGGGAATTCTGGGCGTTAGGAGACTTGGGGAGACTAAGATGTGATCAATCCTGGCGTACGATTGATGAGGGATTGAAAAGTGAGTATAGTTGCGTTTATAGGAGTTCAGCTCCCTCCATATATCCGTTAGGCCCTGGGTGTGGATAAAGATAGCTATTTGCAGGCCGGCTTTGGTGGGATGGGTTAGTTGGGTTGTTGGTGGTTTATATTTGTCTATCCCTTGGTCAAAGGCTGTGTTGGAGTCCCCTCCAAAGGTCACTGTACCTACCAGAAGTTGGTTTAGAGTTTTGAATAGGGACTGGAAGAAATTTGCTTGCCCTTTATTGAGGGCATAATATGAAACCAGAGAGTATAGGTGACAATCCAGTGTGCCTTTAACCAAAAGAAACCTCCTTTCTGGGTCTTTATAATCCGACTGCGATATGAAGTTGCAGTGTTTAAAGAAGAGGATGGCGGCCCGCCTGGTCTTGTCCTCTGAATTTGCTAGGAAAAACCTTGGCTAATGGGAGTGGAGAAATGGTCTTTTGCAGCATGATAATGTCCAATTTGAGGGAGCGGTAGCTATCAAAAACCTTCCTCCGTTTAAACAGGGAGTTTAGTCCCTAAGCGTTGTGTGTGGCCACTTTCAAATGAGGTGGATTGGAGACTGGTTTAGGCATGGCATTGGAGGGGTGGAAATCTGTCAACACCACCAAACTCCTACACAGTAATCGTCAACCTCTAAATGGGGAGACAACCTATGTTACAGAGACGGGGTTTCCACGACTATGGGGTAGGTGGAGGTGCAGGGGGACCACCCCGGGACACAGCACCAACTTGAGTATATATATAGCACATATATAATAATAGTGTAAAGTGGGGAGAAAATATCCCCAGGACCAAGTCAGGGGTGCTCCCCCCGTGGGGGGGGGGGCATCCGATAGGTGCATAACCAAACTCAATGCAATGATGAAACCCAACTGAGAATCTAGGCAGATAGACATGTCGCTCCTGTGATGCTGAGACTATCCCATCTCCAAGGACCCCCCTTGCCCTTTGAAATTAGGGTCAGGTGGATCCCCAAGGACAGAGAGGATTGAGAAGTCACAGGACAGGAGAATGAGATGCAGATCCTAGGGTGTTCAGCAGGTTGATCGATAAAATGAGGAGGTGCTTTATCCCTGAGTGAGTCCACTGACAACCTGTGAAGGTGCTGCAAAGATAAACACTATAATAAATATTTCAAATCTTAATGAAGAGAGTTACTATACAACTGGAGAACATTACTGGGTATTAAAATAGGGTTAACTTTTTCAAAAGGTTTCAGGAGCAAAATCTGCAATGTCTGACTGCCCAACAACAGTTGGCAAAGTGGTGAAGAAGGTTAGGACCTCAAAAGACCGATGAAGCATAGGGGGGTCTATTGTCTTTAGGTTTCTTGTTCTCTGCCTAGTTCTAAATGGGGGTGACAGGACTTGAAGGTAGAGGGCGTGGAGTTGGCCAAGTCCATGGCTGCTTCCTGAGAGATACATTTTAGGTTCAGGAGTAATTATTCACTGTCAGGGAAATTAGTGAAGGAGAAGGTCTTGTTTTTCAGGTGAATTTCACTGCAAACGGGAATGCCCACCACAACTTGATGTTCCTTTGGGCAAGGACTGTTAGAAGCGATTTGAGAGCTCTCCTCCTCTGGATTGTGGAAGAGTAGAGATCCGAAAAAATCTGTACCTAGTGTCCTTGGCAGATCACCTTGGCCATGGAGCGAGATTGTCTCATAACTTCTTTTATGGCATAGAAGTGGAGCTTTGCAATATGTTCCTGGGGGACTCGTCCTTCCTGGGGGATCCTAAGTCCCACGTGGGCTCTATCCAGCTCCAGTAGGTGCTGTGGGACATTGGGGATAAGGGTTTTGATGAGGTCCTTAACTGCTGTAGTAGGAATGTCTGTAATTGTTTCTGGTAGGCCCCTGATCCTGAAGTTGTAACTTCTGGACTTGTTTTCTAAGTCATCTATTCTGGAAAGGGCTGTCTCGAGCTGTTCCTGGAGGAACTGAATGTGATCATAATTCTGGCTACAGAGACAGTGATGTCTAGTTTGTGTTCAATGCCTCCATTCTGGCTCCACGATTTTGAAAATATGACTTGATGTCTCCAGTTATTTTAGCTGCTGTGTGTGCCAGCCCCCTCTCCAGCAGGTCCGACAGCCTGAGAAAGACGTTGGGTGCTTGCAAGGATGCATCCTGGCCTGGGATGCCTGGGGAGGGGGCCTCTGAGTGGCAAGCTGGAGAAGGTCCAATAGGGGAGAAAGCAAAGTCCTCCAGAGTGCTGGCTAGTAGGGATTCTGTGGAAGCCTGGGAGAGTGCCAGGAGCTGCTGATTACTCGCATGTGACACTGGCATTTATGTGAGAGATGCAGGGGTTAGAACTTGCCTGTGATCCTGATTTCATTTTGTGCCTGCTGCGTGTGGCTGTGCTGTGGCGGTGGCCATCTTGGTATACCCTGAGCATGCGGCGCTGGTGAACTGCGGCCCGAGATCCCTCCTGGCAGTCAGTGCAGACATCTGGGGGTGGTTACAGGGGTCCCGGGGGCTAGGAATCCCGGATTGCGGTGGTCCTGGGTGGCTGGATTAGGAGCTGTGGGCACCGCTGTCCTGGGGTGGTGCAGAGCGCCAGGCTCAAGTGGCCATCTTGAACCTCCTGCACATGTGCACTCTCAGGGTGGAGTATTTTATATAATAAAATGTTTTATTATTTATGCTGTTGTAAATCCATACAGGCCTGGTACCTTGGAATATTTAAGGAACTTGATCGCTTGTATTATTTAGTGTTTTGTTATATACTTATGCAATGAGGCTCTTACCCCTTCTGAAATAGAAGGACGAGAAAGGTCATGCAAAAATCTATCAGTGTTGCCCTGGAGATAAGATGGTGGCCAACTATAGACTGATATGAGAACGTCTGAGAAGAAAGTAACTACAGTATTTTGAAAGAGTCAGAGGTTAGGTCTCCAAAGACATTGCACAATTTAGCAGAGCATAGGGTTTTGGAGAGGGTGTTTCAATTTAGCAGCCAACATGTTGCCTGGTTTATTGACTATTGTAGTTTAATTTTCTGCTTTGGCTGTAAGAAGAAGCTCCAGCTCTGCTGCATACTAATCTCATGTATGTTTGGAAGCTTTGGGTTTGACTTCCATGCCCTGTCTGTAAAGGTCAAAATTTTCTTTCTATTATTGCTACTTAAGGCAACATGAAATATGAATCAACAGACCTCACAAGTTCACCTTGTAAGTTTTCCACAAGGTGACCCAGAAAGACCCAGGAAAGTGACACAGGAAGATAAAGAATGCACGTTTTCAGAGAAAGAGTGTCATGGGTAGCAATTAGGTAGTCATTTAATCTAATGGAAGCAGATTGTAATCTGACTGAGGCATGGTGTAAACATCAGCTGTAGCAATGAGAGGCAAATGTAAACATAAAAATGTGTTCAGTTTGACTGAAGCTATGAAGAAGATTTAGGAACTAAGAAGAAAAGAAGTAAAATTCCTGTTAAAAGGATGAATTTCCTGCCACTAAGTTTTAAGACTGAAGAATCGTCTGCACCATTCTGGGTGGTATACACCACTGTAGTGGTCCACAGAAGGTGCTGCTGTACATTAAGAGTTGAATCCAAGGTCAAATTTGAGTTCTTAATTACTCTAAAGATGCCATGTTGATAGTGAAAAAAATTTGAGGATGTGAAAAACCCTAATCTGAAACCTAGTTGACATTTGAGGCATAATATGTGAGCAAGGTCACGTCAATGTCATATAGAGTGCCTTGAAGAAAACTATATCTGCTAGTTGGATGAGCAATCTCCTGAGGGCAGGAAAAGGGAAGGTTGCACTGAAAGGCTGTAAGAACTCCTTGAACCCTTTCCTGGGCATTGGTCATTTAAAAGGTTGGGTAGTTCATGCTAAGATATTGCAGGTGAGAAGTGGAGGAAAATTTGGTCTCCTGAATGCATAAAATATCTTTGCGCAGATTAAAGTGGCGTTCCACCCAAAAGTGGAACTTCCACTCATTTATCTCCTCCCCTCCCCTCCCAATAAGATCGCAGCGCTGATCTTATTGTGTTCTGAATAGAAGACCCTTGGGCTGTAAGGGTTTTATTTTTGGCAATTTACTGCCACTGGTATCCAGGGGTAAAGGACATGTGCAAGTTTGTGAATAGTGGGCTCCTCTTGATAGCTATGCTGGCCAAAGTGCTTAGGAGGTGAGGAGCAAAGTCAGTCACTAGTGCCCCCAAAATTAACTTAGTTTGTATATAATTTTAATATAATTGCCATCAGTGCAGGATACGGTCTGTAATATTATTCCCTTGTTTTGTTATCTTTTTTATTAGGATTTATTCCCCTAGCTTCAATAGTGTTTATTTCATGCTGTT
This sequence comes from Glandirana rugosa, assembly GCA_018402905.1. NCBI lineage: Eukaryota > Metazoa > Chordata > Amphibia > Anura > Ranidae > Glandirana > Glandirana rugosa. The sequence continues at coordinate 182,173 of BLSH010094775.1, forward strand.
TCTTGTTTGTTGTTCTCTATGGCTGAATAAGATAACTGATGTTTAGGTAAAACAGTGGATTTTTCTGGCTTGTGGGCCTTTACACTTGTTCTATCTGTGTTGTACCTGTTATGAAAATCACCATGAAAATGTTCCTAGAGTCCTAATGATTACCAGGCATTCAGAAAAGTTCAGAGAGTATTTAAAAATATGCTTATATCCATAACCTTTGAGATATGATCTGCAGGAGAATTCTAGCCTAAAACAAAATGTTAAATACAGTTACATTTGAAAAAGCTTGTCTAATTTGCCTGACTGATAGCTGGCTAAACTTTGATCCTTTCCATTGAAGATAAAAGGCAAGTATAGCAAAATTTCTTTCAGTGCTGAGACTGAAAGTTGTAGGCCTACAGAAGAAGTTTAATGTTAATATTCTGAACAGGAAATTTGCTTAATAAAAAAAGAATCTAGTTTTATTTTTTCCTAACCGTGCCATGTGTATAATCAGTTATAGTTATAGGAATGGTATTATGGGCTTCAGTGAAATGTGGTGATATTTTGGGCAATCAACATCTGTGTTAGAAACAAACACCTGTGAAATGTACACGTATAACGTTTTTCTGTTTGAATATTTGGCTTAGACAATGTTTCACACCAGGGCCACCTGAGCATTAGTGATAAAACACCGCTAATTTGCTTTACCGCTGTTTATAGCGGCGCTCTGGCACCACTATTCGGGCGGCAGCAGTGCGCTTTTAACCCCCCACAAGGAGTTAAAAAGGGGTTAAAAGTGCCAGCTAGCGGCGATTCCGATGCGGTTGTCAGGTGCTGTGGGAGCGCTGCCCCATTGTTTCCAATGGACAGGGGCGGTGGAGGAGCGTTGTAAACACCGCTCTCACACTGCCCCAAAGATGCGGCTTGCAGAACTATTTTTACTGTCCCACAAGCACACCACCCCAGTGTGAAAGCAGTCTGGCTTTCACACTGGGGTGGATGGGGGGGTATTTCAGGTGCTTTAAAGGTGCTATTTTTAGTGGTAAAACGCCTTAGAATGTATTCTAAAAAAAGGTCTGAGGTCCTTGAAGTGGGACTGTAAACAGGCTTTTCAGTAAAATAGTGGTGAAGTCACTGACCTTTTAGGAAGATTCCTGGGACTTGTAGAGCAAGTGAAATCTCACAAAAATGCATTCCAGTTCATTGCAAGAGCATTTGGCTGCACTGTGTTCCCCAGGATCTTGCTCCCAGGCACCCATTTTGTAGCCATTGTGGCTGTTTGGGTAACCCTCAGGCCTCATGCACACTGGAAGTTATGAAAAACGAGCTAGTACCGACGCCAGAAAAAAAGCTGCATTAAAAACGCGATTTTATCAGCATTTTGCATTGGCGTCAATGCACGTTTTTACATGCTAGCTTTAAGCTGCATTTCTCTGTTTCTATTCAAAATCAATGGTTCTCTATGGGAGCCCATTGATTTGAATAGAAGTCACACCAGAAGTCGGATCATGATGATCTGACTTGCGGTGCGACTTGTGTGCATAGAATCTTGAAGGGGAACCCCAGCAAAAATGAAAAAAAAGAAAATTTGCATAGGGTTCCCCCCCTAGAGGTACCAGACCCTCTGGCCTGGTATGGATTTTAAGGGGAACCCCCATGCTGAAAAAACCACCACCCGCAGAACCTGACAACCACCGGCAAGGGATGTAGGGAGGAGGCGCTGGTCCTCATCAACATGGGGACAAGGTGCTTTGGGGTGGGGTCCCCCTGCCCCAAAGCACCCACCCCCATGCTGAGGGCATGTCGCCTTTTATGGTCCAGGAGGATGGCGCTCGCTCGTCCCCACCCCATTTCCTGGCCTGCCAGGCTGCATGCTCGGATAAGAGTCTGGTATGGATTTTGGGGGGGACCCTACTCCGTTCTTTCGGTGTGGGGGTTCGCCTTAAAATCCATACCAGACCGAAAGGCCTGGTACCTCTTGGGGGGTTCCCTTTCAAGATTCTCTGCACACAAGTCACCATTGAAATTGGAACCATTGATTTTGAATAGAGAAAGAAAAACATCTGCCGAGGCTTAATGCTGTGTATACAACGTTAAGCTGTGTGTTTGCACTTTTTCAGCGTTAGAGCGTTTTTACAGCTGAAAAACGTCTCTCAGAACTAGTCTTGGGCTTTTTTACAGCTCAAAAATGCCACAGCCAAAAACAGTTGATAACAGCCTATGTGTGCATGAACACATAGGATAACATGATGAGGAGTTTATTGACTGTAGAAAAAAACATCTGCAGCTAAAAACAGCACCTGTAAAAATGTCCAAAGACGTCCAGTGTGCATGAGGCCTCAAAGTTGCTTTTTTATTTCACATTATCTTACATTTTCTGTGCTGTCCATTTCTTTTCTCTGTTCATGTTTTCATTAGTAATAAATAGATCTTGCTGAAAGGCATAGCATACATGACACAAGTAATGTGTTTTTTTTCTGTGTATGTGTGTAGGGTGGGGGCACAATAGAGCACAATAGGCAAGCACTGTTTTGTAAAGGGGCTGTAAAAGTGGTGATCTCCATTAGTCTCATGTAATGTGTCTCCAGGTCTTCGCTGTCTCCTGATGCACATCGTTAGTCTTCAACAACTTCTATAGCATGCATGCACTCTTTGATCATGTCCTGTAGCATGTCAGCAGTCAAAAGTCAAAAAATGTAGCAAAATCCAAAAAGCGCTGAAGGTCTTCAATCAAGTGCTGAATACAAATGAAACATTGTATATAAAGTGAGCCAATACAAAGCTTTGTTGCTGCTCTCTTATTCCACCACTATTAAGTGATCACCGCCTTTACTGTATACGCTAACCACTGACCAGACCAAGTTGCTGGTAACTGCTAGGAAACCATTAAAATTCTCATTATGGTAGACATCTCTCACTGGAAACCTTCTCAATACCACACAACCACTAACTCTCATTTACATAGGACCAGCATGTTTCCAGGAAAGAGAAAGAAAAGACTTCATAGTGTAAGCCCTCTATTTATTGTTGAAAAAGGTTAAATGTACCAAATGTACTCACATTAAAAAGTGTCTAGCTGACACTGGTATATCACACATATACCAGTGTCTCCAGTGTAACATTCAATGCAAAAATGAGCCGGCTCCTGCAGCTGTCATCTGGCTGTGAGTTCGGACCCAAATACATCAGTGAAATCATGCCCAAAGGCTGCGCCCTGCACATGTTTTGTCTATTGAAGTCTTCCTGGGGCGAATGGATGCCACGTTATCCAGGGAATCCCATATACCCTCTTATATGCAATTATTTATTAGCCAAATTAACTAAAAACATTTACTAAAACCCGCAAAACTCATTGTGAAGTTTTCCCGTGGATCCATTGTGAGATGTTTACCATTATGCAAGTTTTGCTGGTTTCCTAGCAGTTATCAGCAACTCAGTCCAGTGAGTAAAAAATGGGTGGAACATACCGTGAAGTATTCTACCACTATATAACAGATGTGCAAATACTGATACCCAAAAAGGGCCGGTGCAAAAAACATACACATGATCAGTGCTCCAATGCTTCTACAATTCACAATTGTATGGGAAAGTGCATATATCTTAATATATAAACATAATAGTCCATAAACAAATAATGCCATGTAATGCTTCAAGTAGTAATAAAGTGCTTCAAACTCAGTGTGTGTCTTCCTGTGCTGAATGCTCTAGTGGCTGTGAAAAAACCCCCACCTTAGTGCAATCTATGCACTCACCTCCAGGATGATTTAAAATTGCCTTAAAACTGTTGTGTCTTGGATGTCAGCGATGGGGTCAGTCACCATAGGTCTGTGTTCTCCTTTCCTGTGGTTCCAGTATGTTTAAGCTCCCAGCATACATAGGTGGTCAGCGGAACATAGAGGATTAAAAGGAAGGGACCCTCATGGGGGTAGTATTTATCAACAATGAATGGATTATTTAATAGTAGGTGCTTACATTAAAAATAGATAAAATCGTCTGAAAAGAGATAAAAATCGGCGTGCAGCCGCCTCTCACATCACTTACAGTATCAGGCCACTCCTACGCGTTACGCCACGCCTTCTTGTGACTTCATCAAGGTCCCTTTTTATAAGAAAGTATACCACTTTTGTAGGCTTGTGCACTCTGCTGCTTAGACGTGAGCTTGTAAGTGATCCTACAGCCCAATCTGCCAGATTACAGAGTGAATGAACTTCACAGATGAATTGTATCTTTTTTTTTTTTCAAATATCTTTATTTAGAGTTTTACATTTCAATAAAAAAGCAATAATAACAGTTACATAGAACTTTTGACAGTCAAGATGTGTAAACTTGAGCAGCTGAGCTGACATCATGTACAAGGGGCATATCAATGCCATGTAATATTTAGCACAAGTACTAAATGTGTGGCTGCTCAACAGCGTAACTGGGTTTGGTGACGTAGTGAAGGATCCGCGGCTGTGGGGCCGAAAGGGTCCCACCGACACGGATCACGGTCGTCTATACTGGTCTAACCCAAATATATATAGCAAAAATATATATTTTTTAAACAGAGTATAGGGGGAGAGAAGGAAATCAGAAACAAAGGGTGGAGTGAAGATAGGG
>BLSH010094775.1:193098-203220 GCA_018402905.1 Glandirana rugosa
CCTGGTATGTCACATAAGGGACCTCCGGGTTTGTAGGTAGGTGGGTTTCATGGTTATTGCTTTTTGACTGTTTATAGTCTTCAGGAAGGGGCCCCAGAGGGTAACAATGGTGGTACTTTGGGTGGATGGATGTTTGGGCCTCCAGGGAATACACTGTATGGTCCGAACTTAGTAGGCCGCAAAGCCGCGGCCTCGATTTTCGGGCACCCGGTCCGCGAGCGCCGATCCGCTCAAATCGTGCCTAAGTGTCTATCACCTTCAGGCTGGGACCCCCAGAGGGTAGCACTACTGGTGCCGTAGGTGGATGGATGATTGGGCCTCCAGGGAGCCCGCTATGTGTTCCGGACTTAGTAGGCCGCAAAGCCGCGGCCTCGATTTTCGGGCACCTGGTCCGCGAGCGCCGATCCGCTCAATTCGGGCCTCTATACAGAGCTGGCAAGTAGGGGAGTTTGTATTGTATATTTGATGGGCTCACCTCTGTTTTATTTGGCTGGATTGCTTCAGATTAGCTGATCCAGACGGAGCTCTCCAAATTGACTTCCTCTCACGATGGCGTCAGGCCACGCCCCCCCAGATGAATTGTATCTTAACTTCTATGAGAACCCCAGTGCTGAGCAACACATTCTGCATTGCATAAATCCATTTTCTCATCCCTAGTTGGAAATAAAGGAGCTACCACTGCTGACAATTTAATATTAAACATGCATAATGTGAGGTTATCCTTATGCTTGCTGATTTACATAGTAAGTCACTGTAAAAAGTATGAAACTAATGAAGTGGCAATTGATATGTATATAATTGTTCTGGGTCAGAAATGTCAGCTCGTTTATTCAAACCTAACAAGGCCCTTTTACAGATGGAGCATTTTTTTTTTTTACAGAGGAGATTTTTTTTGTAAGAGAATTTATCTTTCCACAATTGCAGCATGATAGTAAATACACTTTAACAGCAGACATCAGAAAAACAGAAGGGATTATATTTATTAAAATAGTGGTATTTCAAGGTGTGTGGTAGTACAACACCAGTTCCAGTTCCTACTGTTGTGAATTTGGAGCATCATGACAGCCAGTTAACCATGAGAAAAACAGAGAAAATCTTTTTGGCCTGAGGCCGAGAGTGTGTGCAGCTTGTTATCTAGAGTATGTCAGGCAAAAATAACATTTGTATTACTTCTATAGGCCACATTGGCAAAGCATGCTCACAGAACATGATGTTAAGTCACTGTACTTGCTATTCTTCCTCATCTTGCTGCATTAATCTTGTTAGCTTTGTTTCTAAAATAACATTGGGTGGGGAGGGGGACACAATTTAGAGTCTCTAACAAATAGACAGTATTAGCTGTGTCGTCCTAGAAGAGTGCCATGTTTTCAAGTCATAGAAATTAAATCATATGTTACTTGTTCACAGAAGCAGTTAAATACCTTGCAGGATGTAATTATACTGCCTGGGAAATGGGGCACTTGCATATCCACTTGGGTATCACAAGGCTACTGTGTGTTTGCCAGGATAGGAAAGGATATGTTATTTTGTATTCGTTTTTTCTTCTTTTATTTTTTCTCAAGGCCAGGGAATTGATGTGCCTAGGCAGACACAAGAACTGAATAAGCCTAAAACCATTGATTCTACGTGTGACGATGCCAATGTGACCCTGAACCATTAGAGCAAGTCAGGAAAAGTGATAATAATAAATAGTGACAGCTAGTGCTGCTAATTAATTAGCAAATGTCTGAACAGCAAAAAAGTGTATAAAAAGTGACAAAATTGTCACAAATTCTGTATTAAAACACTGCTATGCCATATTGATGTACAGAGGACAATGATGACTTTATGACTTGCTGAGGTTAAGATTCTGAGAGGCACAGCTGCAAAACAGTGTTGATGCATACGGGATAATGATATGGCAGAATAAAAGTTAAAGAGCAATGCAAAGCAAGAAGGGAAGGCAATCAGTGAGCTACTAATATATACCAGCAATCTGCAGCTGTGCTAAACTCAAAAAGTCAATTTATCTTTATATAAAAGAGGTCCTATACACACACCAGTGGGAGAAAATGAGTTGCTATATAACTTCCTTATTAGGCCTCATACACACAGACGTTTCTAAAAAAATAAACAAAACGTCGGGCCCGACGTCAAGGAAAAAAAGTCGGCGTTTTTCGGCGTTATGCATCGGCGTTTTTGAGCATTAGTGAGCGTCAGCGTCAATAGGCGTTTTTGAAAAAAAATCATCCCTCTGCTATTTTTCAACCTAAAAACGTCGGCGTCAAAAAACGCCGGAAAAAGCCGGTATAATATTAGGTGGCGTTTGTTGGCATTTCTTGGCATATTGTGGCGTCGGCGTCAAAAAATGCCAAAACGTTACAGCCTCAGAACGCGATGGCTGTGGGTTCTAGTTCAGCTCACTAACGCCGACGTCATCTACAGCTCAAAAACGCCGATGTTTTTATGGGGCCATTGACTAACATGGAGAGCTGCAAAAAACGCCAGAAAACGCCGGCGTCAAAAAACGTCCGTGTGTATGAGGCCTAAATATACTGGTCCCTGGGACACAGTTAACCCAAACCATAGTCTACCGCAGGCTTGCACAGTGACTGGGTGGTCCCACCCTGACCCCATCAACTTATCAGAATGGCACAAACAAAATCCACCTTTATTTATGCTAGGGCAGCCAACTTATGACCCCATCTCATAATGAAGGGCTGCACATGTGCATTAACTCAAATAAGGGTAATACTGGGAAACCTAGACATCACCTAGGACACAGCATTATTGAAACTGAGGTCCAGGAATGTGGGACATCTGCATGTAATTTCTATCAGAATCTCTCTGTGTGAATAGCAAAATAGGAGTTCCAGCAATACAAGCAGGAAGGGCTGGGGGAAGGCATAGGTGCCAAAAGGCATAATGCCCTGTGCTGTCAAACTGACTTCTCATTTCTGAAAATTACATAGGAAGACCGTGACTCTCCCTGTGTAATTGGTGGAGCTCTATTCTCAGTGTGACAGTCATCTGCTCTGTTCTCTCCTGTCCTGATAACCATTGTAAACAGTTAGCAATGTAACAGTGAAGCTCTGTTGATTTTACAGGGCTATTCCTGTAGCTTGTATTTATAACTAACTGTTACCAAGTGTAAGTTTTTCTTGTTACACTAATTAGTTCTGGATTCCTGAGGGTAATAATTGGGTCATACTCTACTCTTACACACAATGTTTAGATTATCTGCCATTTTTCAAAATATACAGTGCCCAGAAGCACTGATTTAAGTAAGAAAGACAGAGTATAACATGTACATGTATAGCAAAATAATAAAAAAAAATAGCATTCTAAATCGAGGACAAGAAAGGCATGGCATTTCAGTGAGGTCATTGGAGAACAACTAGCACCCTCAACTGTTGCCCGTAACTTGTCAATTTCTGTGTTGAATGTGTGCCATAAAATAATCTCATTCTTGTCTCATGGTTTAGAGAATGACAAAAAAATGATCAGTCACGCAACTCATTCTTTCAACCACTTCAGCTCCGGAAGATTTACCCCCTTCATGACCAGGCCTTTTTTTGCTATGCAGCACTGCGTTACTTTAATTGAAAATTGCGCAGTCATGTGACACTGTACCCAAATAAAATTTATGTCCTTTTTTCCAGCAAAAAGAACTTTCTTTTGGTGGTATTTGATCACATCTGCATTTTTAATTTTTCGTGCTATAAACAAAAAAAAGGCTACCAATTTTGAAAAAAAAAACAACATTTTTTACTTTCTGCTATAAAACACATCCAATAAAAAATCGAATTTCTTCATCAATTTAGGCCAATGTATATTCTGCTACATATTTTTAGTAAAATCCCAATAAGTGTATATTGATTGGTTTGTGCAAAAGTTATAGCGTCTATAAACTATGGGGTATATTCATTGAACATTTATTTATTTATTTTTTACTAGCAATGGCGGCGATCATCGACTTATTATGGCACTACAATATTGGCGTGAAAAATCAGACACTGACACTTTTGACACTTTTTTTGGAAACCAGTGACAATAATACAGTGATCAGTGCTAAAAATATGCACTGTCATTTTACTAATGACACTGGCTGAGAAGGGGTTAACATCAGGGGCGATCAAAGAGTTAACTGTGTGCCTAGCCTCTGTTTTAGGGGAGGTGCTTTTACTAGAAGGTGCTTTTACTAGGGGAAGACATGTCCCTGCTTTGTAGAGACACGTGATCCATGTCTTCCCTCCTGTCAGAATGGCTATCTGCCCTGTTTACATGCAGGATGATCTGCAGGTGCTGATTGCAGATTGGCTCCCACTGTGTATAATCTTGTTGGAATGAGCCACCAGCAGTGCGCATTTGCACCTTCTATCCGGAAGTGTGGGATATATATATATGTGATCCTGTGCAGTAAATCTGCAATAGGGCAGTGGGCAAGGGGTTAAAAATGGTTGGAACATCTCTCAGAATTTTACTGCTGTCTGTGCCCCTGTTAGGGAGAATCACCCTCTTTATTAGTCGTGTTTACCATTATCAATGAAAGTGAAATTAAAAGAAAATCCTACATTTTGGATTGTCCCCAGTACAGAAATAGTGGGGGTATCTTCCAATGGGGGGCACTAGTTCTGGTGACTCAGATGACAACCAAGGTTTCCCTTACTTTAAAAGGGATTTTCTGTGACTTCCTGTTTGGCTATGGGACAGGAGAGAAATCTTCCCAATGGGACACATATAGCACAAATAAACCTCACAGGAGTTATAACCCTCCCTTACTCTATCCAAAATATAAAAAAAAACAAAAACCTTAAGCTTTATTTTAAGTGTAAAGCCATAATTGACTAGTTTATGTTTGGCAATGCAGACAGTCCTTATTTTGCATACAAAACAAATTGACAACTAACTTAGGCTCAATGTTTGCAATTTAAACTGTGAAGTTCAAAGCAATGTCATGTTTACATTATAGGTGAATAAATATGCAGTATGTATTTCATTTCTATCTGTATTTTTGTATTCTAATCCACTTGAACCAATATATAAATATTTGCAGACTATATTCAGCAATAATTTGCACTTACAAATCTGTTCAATGGTATCATTAAAAACATTCTATAATGCCAGTACAGTACAGACAATGTTGAACAAAGCAATAAGCAGGTCAACTCCCTAGTTGCATTAATATGTGATGAGAAATAATAACAATGAAGCAAAAACATGGTTCTTTTTATCATACTCTCTACCTATAGTGTCTCTCAAGATTCAAAGAAGAATAGCATTTGTAATACTGGCTCTTGTTCTCTGAATAAAAAACAGGAATTAAAAATTAGCGAGAACAAATACAAGGCAAAACTCCCTGAGGCTATTTACAAAGAAAATTATGGATGGGGATTTACATTAATACACACCCAAAACAACTGCTCTGTGACTGTATAGCGGTTCATATTTGTAGAGCAAACTCATGTTTGTAGAAAGAAAAAAAAAAAATATGGTAATAATAATTACTAGCTAAACTACTACTTTTTTGTGACTTCAAAAGAAAACTGTAATATTAATTAAATAAGCAAAAAACAACATAATGAAAATGAAACTGTTAGGGCAGTCTCAGACCAGAATCACAAAGAAACATGGTCTGCATTTCTCTGCATTCCCCTGCAGTGCGATATGGCAAACCATTCATTTGAATGGGCTGTGATTGCACTACACCATACAAAATATGCATGCACTACTTGTGAAAAATGCACCACACCATATTGCATGATACTGTGGTACAATTCAATCTGATGCATTTAGGGTGGTGCTAACAATATATTAGCACCCACAGCGGATTCCAAATGCAGTGCGTTTTGAACGTGATGTGGGAAACATAAACAGAATGCACCTTTCCATTAACGCATTCTGGTGTGAACTGGCCCTTAGTGCCTACTATTTCTTTTGTTTAATATGTATACCTTTTTTCCTAGCCTTATAATATTTCATTATATAATAGGTCTCAGGAAAAAAAAAACATTTTAAGTATTTATTTCAACGCGGCATTATTAAAAAAATATAGATAGCACTCCATATGTCGCCACTATTATTGTCATTATTTTGCAATTCAAAAAAGAAATAACCACATACTTATCTTAGGTGCAGAAATGATCTGCATCAATCATATTAGCTACATTCATTTGCAAAGATAGTTTTAATGTCCATCTGTTAGTTGTTTATGAAGTTGTATTTAGGCAATTCCAAGGTCCAGTGTAAAATATAAATTTAAGGTCCAAGTGTTGTTTGCAGACTTAGATTCAGTCATATAAATATAATAAAAAACAGCATGTTTGCTTCCACATAATTGGATAGTGGAAGTCAGGAGAGTTTCACCTCATCCGCTAAGCTAGAGGAAAATTCCCTTGCAAAGTTAATTGCCATATGTGCCATCTCTGAAACTGGTAGAGATGCACTTTAGAAAATCCCTGCTCAAACCCAGTTCAAAACCTAATCTAGTCAACCTAGATTTAAATCCTTTATAAGGAATTTAAAGCATAAGGGACATGAAAAAAATCAACCAATACTAATGAAGAAATATAACTGGAGACTACAAAGATAATAGATGCATTTTTTGATAATGACCTAGATTGTTTTAAAACATTACCTATACCGAAAGAGGTTTAACCACTTTAATCTAGGACACTTTCATCTCCTTACTCTCTAGGCTGTTTTTCAGCTCTCAGCACTCTTACACTTTGAAAAGCAATGCAACACTGTACCCAAATTAATTTTTTTATCAGACAGATAGGGTTTTATTTTGGTTGTATTTAATTTAATTTTTTTTATTTCAATGATTTTTATTGAAATTTCAAAAAGAAATACAGAGCTTCATTTCAGATTAGCATGAACATTCATACATCGTTAAACAATAGACAACAGGTGAGTTTGGTGAAACAAATGAGCATATCAATGTATGTCAATAACCAGACCGCTCCTTCCCCTGCAGGGCAGCTGCAGGCACATACCCACGCCCGATTCCTCTGGGGAGTCGAGCCGTGCCCTACCATTGGGTAAACTGCTCCTGCTGTAATTGCCGCTGAGTCCTCCGGGAGAGAGAGCTGCACTGGGATCCATACAGCACATTAAAGATTTGGTGATGTACCATAAGAACAATATAGCTAGAAAAATCAGAACAGAACTCCTTTAGGCCATAGGCCTTGGTCTCTAGAGTGCCAATAGGAATATTCAAGGTGAAGCAAACAGAAATCAAGCCAGCATCCGGACCGAGGTACCAAGGCTGGGTCAATTTCTTAGTTAAAGGATTACAGATAGTTCCCAGTGAATTAAATCCCCCCAGATTGGCTACACAAGTCCAGGAGGAGCCCCTAGGGGGCCCGACCCACCCCAGTTGGGAACAAACTGTGGGCCAGAGCCCCCTGTCAGCAGACCCCTGAGGGTGGACGAGGGCAAACTAGAAGGATGTGTGGAGATCAGCTAATGGGATGCTAGAAGGCCTAGAGGCCCCATGACTTTTCCGAATTCTTGTTGAGCAAGTACACTAGAAAGAGAGGGACAGGAGTAAGAAGGAACAGTGTGATCAATCAGAGAGGTAGAAAAGGAGGATGCTAGAGAGAAAAAGAAGAAGCAGAGGAAAGGAAGGACAAAGAAAGAGAGAGAAGGAGGGTTCCCGGGTCAACTGGTGGCTGAAGATCCAGGAGGTGAGGTTCCTGGGAGAACTGGAATGTGGGCAAAAGCCATCTAAGGAGTCCAGACTGCCTCAAATGCCTTGACTCTATCCCTTAAAATGCCAACCAACTTCTCCTGTGCCATTATTCATGAGATTTTTTTTTCACCGCTAACCAAGATGCCGTGGGTTTTTTCCAATGTCCTGCGATAGTAATTTTGGTAGCCGAGAGAACAAAAAAGACTAAATGGTTGGAGTGTTTATCAAGCGTGTCAACTCTTTGGTTGAGTAAGGCGATTTCTGGGGTCTGAGGAATAGAAATTCCGGTTAACTTTCTCAGGACCGAGAATATTTTATTCCAGAGGCTCCGTATCCGTAGGCAGGTCCACCAGATGTGAAACATAGTTCCTATATGGTCGCAACCCCTAAAGCAGAGCGGGGAGGTGTTTGGATATATCTTGACCAGAGTATAGGGAACTCTGTACCATCGTAGGAGTACTTTGATATTAGCTTCAACTAAGGAGATGTTGACAACACCTTTAAAAGAGCTGCATGAACGGGTGTTCCAGACCTCCGGTTCCCAGGATATGTCAAGATCCCTCTCCCACGTCCGAGCGTAGGTTGTCTTTTGGCAGCTATCAGCTAGGAGTGAATATATTAGAGAGATCCCCCCTCTTTGGTCCGTAATCCTCGCACACCAGGATTCGTAAGCTGAAACAGGGGGTGGGTTCGGTTTCGTGTGCCAGATTGAGTGTAAGAAGTGGGATATTTGTAAGAAGCGGAACCTCTCACTCTGGGGCATGTCCAGTTTAATGATGCAATGTCCCAGAGTGAGAGGGCCAGAGGAGGTGAAGAAGTGTCCTATCCTATAGAGCCCCTTATTCAACCACCATTTAAATGCTAGGATATTGCATCCCGGCTGAAAACTGGGGTTGTGGAACAAGTGGGTTAATGGGCGGAGATGACAAGAACAAGAACAGCGAAAGTTCGGCCCGAACTTATGCTCTAGCCGAACCGTTTGCCCATCTGCCCATTTGCTGAAAGCACCTGAGCAATGTGAGTAACCTGGGCTTATTTAATATAATGACGTTTTATTAGGGATATAAGCACTATTAGTTGTTTTTCTTTATATATATACACTTTAGATACTATGCTGCTCTTGGCTTCTCCCTGCTATTGAGTGCCCCCACAGCCAGCAGCTTCCTATGGGGCCACCCAAACTGAGTCAGAGCTATGTGCATTCAGACACGGAGTTCCGCCCCTTCTCTGCCCTGATTGGCTGACTGACTTTGATTGACCTACCACTACCATTATTTTATTCTCTAGGGTGTCTGCTTTAAGAAAATATATAATGTTTGAAGGTTTTTACATCATCTTTAGGGCTAAAATTATTTTTGAACCACTTAAGGAACGGAAGGATTTCCCACCTTAGGACCAGAGCACCTTTTGCGATTTGGCACAGCGCGCTTTAACTGACAATTGCACAGTAGTGCGACTTTGTACCCAAACAACACTTCTTTTTAGTCTGTCACTTTTCTTATTGCCGCTAATGCTTGCACATCTGTTATTCACACACAACATCTTTTCTTTGCCTAGAAAAGATGTTCTTCACACATTACATCTGTTCTTCATACACCTGGAAATAGAATAGAACACTTTACCTAAAACCGGGTGCGGAACCATACACATGCTCTTCAAACATCTGGATAGTGTGTTTGAAAATACAGCATAGAGAAGAGCATGCATATGGTTTCACTCTTCACACACAGTTTGCAGATGTTTTCAGAACAGTGATATCATATCACTGATATGATATCACTGTTCTGAAAACATCTGCAAACTGTGTGTGAAGAGCGCAACCATATGCATGCTCTTCTCCATGCTGTATTTTCACACACAGATTCCAGATGTTTGAACAGGTGTATGGTTCCTCCCAGGTTTTAGGTAAAGTGTTCTAAACTATTTTCAGATGTGTGCAGAACAGATGTAATGTGTGAATAACATCTGTTCTGGTGCAGAACAGATGTGTGTGAATAGCAGATGTGCAATTATTGACGGTTTCATTTAAAGTGACACAGACTTTAAAAAGAAGTGTGAATAACAGATGTGCAATGATTGACGGTTTGATTTAAAGTGACACACAGACTTGAAATAATTGTGCAGAAGAGATGTGCACTGATTTCCGGTTTCATTTAAAGTGATACACACATTTTGCAGAACAGTGATATGGGTACTCCCGGCTTATTTATACTTTTTTGACACAGTTTGAAGATGATTTTAGAACAGTTCTATGGCCTATAATGTTAATTAATACTTTTCAGACCCATTTTGAAGATGATCTCCATTTTTGCATTTTTTATGTTTTTATTTTTTTAAAAATATTTAAAGTTATTTCCCTGTCCCCATTTCTTTGTAGGGCACTTGTCCCACCCTTACCCACATTTTCCTTCCTTTTGCAGACCTCTAGGACCTTTTAAGACTATTTT
>BLSH010094775.1:212445-228731 GCA_018402905.1 Glandirana rugosa
ATTAGAGGATCACGATATCCCTCTCCAAGGACGACCACGACACTCCTTGTCTACCTCTCCCTATAGCAGTATGATATGATTTTGGAACAATAATCTGTCCCTCACAGGAGCAGCAGGAACCTCTCCCAATAGCAATAGGAGATGATTTTAGAACAATAATCTGTTCCTCACAGCACCAGCAGGAACCTCTCCCTATAGCACTAGGAGATTATTTTATAACCATAATCTGTCCCTCACAGTACAGCCGGAACCTCTCCCTATAGCAATTGGAGATGATTTTTAGAACAATAATCTGTCCCTCACAGCACCAGCAGGAACCTCACCCTATAGCATAGGAGATGATTTTAGAACAATAATCTGTCCCTCACAAGAGCAGCAGGAACCTCTCTCTATAGCAGTAGGACATGATTTTAGAGCTATAATCTGTCCCTCACAGGAGCAGCAGGAACCTCTCCCTATAGCAGTAGGAGATGATTTTAGAACAATAATCTGTCTCTCACAGCACAAGCAGGAACCTCTCCCTATAGCAATATGATATGATTTTGGAACAATAATCTGTCCCTCACAGGAGCAGCAGGAACCTCTCCCAATAGCAATAGGAGATGATTTTAGAACAATAATCTGTCCCTCACAGCACCAGCAGGAACCTCTCCCTTTAGCAGTAGGAAATGATTTTAGAACAATAATCTGTCCCTCACAGTACCAGTGGGAACCTCTCCCTTTAGCAGTAGGAGATGATTTTAGAACAATAATCTGTCCCTCACAGCACCAGCAGAAACCTCTCCCTACATTAGCAGTAGATGATTTTAGAAAAAAAATCTGTCCCTCACAGCACCAGCAGGAACCTCTCCCTATAGCAGTAGGAGATGATATTAGGACAATAATCTGTCCATCACAGGAGCAGCAGGAACCTCTCCCTATAGCACTTGGAGATGATTTTAGAACAATAATCTGTCCCCCACAGCACCAGCAGGAACCTCTCCCTATATCAGCAGTAGATGATTTTAGAAAAATAATCTGTCCCTCACAGCACCAGCAGGAACCTTTCCCTATAGCAGTAGGAGATGACATTAGAACAATAATATGTCCCTCACAGGAGCAGCAGGAATCTCTCCCTATAGCAGTAGGAGATGATTTTAGAGCAATAATCTATCTCTCACAGCACCAGCAGGAACCTCTCCCTCTAACAGTATGATATGATTTTGGAACAATAATCTGTTCCTCACAGGAGCAGCAGAACCTCTCCCAATAGCAGTAGGAGATGATTTTAGAACAATAACCTGTCCCTCACAGCACCAGCAAGAACCTTTCCTTTAGCAGTTGGAAATGATTTTAGAACAATAATCTGTCCTTCACAGGAGCAGCAGGAACCTATCCCTCTAGCAGTATGTGATGATTTTAGAACAATAATCTGTTCCTCACAGCACCAGCAGGAACCTCTCCCTTTAGCAGTAGGAAATGATTTTAAAACAATAATCTGTCCCTCACAGTACCAGTGGGAACCTCTCCCTTTAGCAGTAGGAGATGATTTTAGAACAATAATCTGTCCCTCACAGCACCAGCCGAAACCTCTCCCTACATTAGCAGTAGATGATTTTAGAAAAATAATCTGTCCCTCACAGCACGAGCAGGAACCTCTCCCTATAGCAGTAGGAGATGATATTAGGACAATAATCTGTCCCTCACAGGAGCAGCAGGAACCTCTCCCTATAGCAGTAGGAGATGATTTTAGAACAATAATCTGTCTCTCACAGCAACAGCAGGAACCCCTGCCTCGAGCAGTAGGAGATGATTTTAGAACAATAATCTGTCCCTCACAGCACCAGCAGGAACCTCTCCCTATATCAGCAGTAGATGATTTTAGAAAAATAATCTGTCCCTCGCAGCACCAGCAGGAACCTCTCACTATAGCAGTAGGAGATGATATTAGAACAATAATCTGTCCCTCACAGGAGCAGCAGGAACCTCTCCCTATAGCAGTAGGAGATGATTTTAGAACAATAATTTGTCTCTCACAGCACCAGCAGGAACCTCTCCCTATAGCAGTATGATATGATTTTTTAACAATAATCTGTCCCTCACAGGAGCAGCAGGAACATCTCCCAATAGCAGTAGGAGATGATTTTAGAACAATAATCTGTCCCTCACAGCACCAGCAGGAACCTCTCCCTATAGCACTAGGAGATGATTTTAGAACCATAATCTGTCCATAGCACTTGGAGATGATTTTAGAACAATAATCTGTCCCTCACTGCACCAGCAGGAACCTCACCCTATAGCAGTAGGAGATGATTTTAGAACAATAATCTGTCCCTCACAGCACCAGTAGGAACCTCTCCCTCTAGCAGTATGTGATGATTTAAAAACAATAATCTGTCCCTCACAACACCAGCAGGAACCTCTCCCTATAGCAGTAGGAGATGATTTTAGAACAATAATCTGACCTTCATAGGAGCAGCAGGAACCTCTCCCTCTAGCAGTATGTGATGATTTTAGAACAATAATCTGTCCCTCACAGCACCAGCAGGAGCCTCTCCCTATAGCACTAGGAGATGATTTTAGAACCATAATCTGTCCCTCACAGGAGCAGCAGGAGCCTCTCCCTATAGCACTAGGAGATGGTTTTAGAACCATAATCTGTCCCTCACAGGAGCAGCAGGAACCTCTCCCTATAGCACTTGGAGATGATTTTAGAACAAAAATCTCTCCCTCACAGTACCAGTGGGAACCTCTCCCTATAGCAGTAGGAGATGATTTTAGAACAATAATCTGTCCCTCACAGAACCAGCAGGAACCTCTCCCTCTAGCAGTATGTGATGATTTTAGAACAATAATCTGTCCTCACAGTACCAACAGGAACCTCTACCTATAGCACTAGGAGATGATTTTAGTACAATAATCTGTCCCTCACAGCACCAGGGAGAACCTCTCCCTATAGCACATGGAGATGATTTTAGAACAATAATCTGTCCCTCACAGCACCAGTAGGAACCTCTCTCTATAGCACTAGGAAATGATTTTAGAACAATAATCTGTCTCTCACAGCACCAGCAGGAACCTCTCTCTATAGCACTAGGAGATGATTTTAGAACCATAATCTGTCCCTCACAGGAGCAGCAGGAAGCTATCCCTATAGCACTTGGAGATGATTTTAGAACAATAATCTGTCCCTCACAGCACCAGCGGGAACCTCTCCCTGTAGCAGTAGGAGATGATTTTAGAACAATAATCTGTTCCTCACAGCACCAGCAGGAACCTTTCCTTCTAGCAGTAGGAGATGATTTTAGAACAATAATCTCTCCCCCACAGCACCAGCAGGAACCTCTCCCTATATCTGCAGTAGATGATTTTAGAAAAATAATCTGTCCCTCACAGCACCAGCAGGAACCTTTCCCTATAGCAGTAGGAGATGACATTAGAACAATAATATGTCCCTCACCTGAGCAGCAGGAATATCTCCCTATAGCAGTAGGAGATCATTTTAGAACAATAATCTATCTCTCACAGCACCAGCAGGAACCTCTCCCTCTAACAGTATGATAGGATTTTGGAACAATAATCTGTCCCTCACAGGAGCAGCAGAACCTCTCCCAATAGCAGTAGGAGATGATTTTAGAACAATAATCTGTCCCTCACAGCACCAGCAAGAACCTTTCCCTTTAGCAGTTGGAAATGATTTTAGAACAATAATCTGTCCTGCACAGGAGCAGCAGGAACCTATCCCTCTAGCAGTATGTGATGATTTTAGAACTATAATCTGTCCCTCACAGCACCAGCAGGAACCTCTCCCTATAGCACTAGGAGATGATTTTAGAACAATAATCTGTCCCTCAAAGCACCAGTAGGAACCTCTCCCTCTAGCAGTATGTGATGATTTAAAAACAATAATCTGTCCCTCACAGCACCAGCAGGAACCTCTCCCTATAGCAGTAGGAGATGATTTTAGAACAATAATCTGACCTTCACAGGAGCAGCAGGAACCTCTCCCTCTAGCAGTATGTGATGATTTTAGAACAATAATCTGTCCCTCACAGGAGCAGCAGGAACCTCTCCCTATAGCACTTGGAGATGATTTTTTAGAATAATAATCTGTCCCTCACAGCACCAGCAGGAAGCTCACCCTATAGCATATGAGATAATTTTAGAACAATAATCTGTCCCTCACAGGAGCAGCAGGAACCTCTCTCTATAGCACTAGGACGTGATTTTAGAGCAATAATCTGTCCCTCACAGCACCAGCAGGAACCTCACCCTATAGCACTAGGAGATGATTTTAGAACAATAATCTGTCCCTCACAGCACCAGCAGGAACCTCTCCCTCTAGCAGTATGTGATGATTTAAAAACAATTATCTGTCCCTCACAGCACCAGCAGGAACCTCTCCCTATAGCACTAGCACTAGGAGATGATTTTAGAACAATAATCTGTCCCTCACAGCACCAGCAGGAACCTTTCTCTATAGCAGTAGGACATGATTTTAGAGCAATAATCTGTCAATCACAGCACCAGCGGGAACCTCTCCCTATAGCAGTAGTAGATGATTTTAGAACAATAATCTGTCCCTCACAGCACCAGCAGGAACCTCTCCCTTTAGCAGTATGTGATGATTTTAGAAGAATAATCTGTCCTCAAAGTATCAACAGGAACCTCTACCTATAGCACTTAGAGATGATTTTAGAACAATAATCTGTCCCTCACAGCACCAGTGGGAAACTCTCCCTATAGCACTAGGAGAGGATTTTAGAACAATAATCTGTCCCTCACAGCACCAGCAGGAACCTCTCCCTTTAGCAGTAGGAGATGATTTTAGAACAATAATCTGTCCCTCACAGCACCAGCAGGAACCTCTCCCTTTAGCAGTAGGAGATGCTTTTAGAACAATAATCTGTCCTTCACAGGAGCAGCAGGAACCTTTCCCTATAGCAGTAGGAGATGACATTAGAACAATAATATGTCCCTCACAGGAGCAGCAGGAATCTCTCCCTATAGCAGTAGGAGATGATTTTAGAACAATAATCTATTTCTCACAGCACCATCATGAACCTCTCCCTCTAACAGTATGATATGATTTTGGAACAATGATCTGTCCCTCACAGGAGCAGCAGAACCTCTCCCAATAGCAGTAGGAGATGATTTTAGAACAATAATCTGTCCCTCACAGCACCAGCAAGAACCTTTCCCTTTAGCAGTTGGAAATGATTTTAGAACAATAATCTGTCCTTCACAGGAGCAGCAGGAACCTCTCCCTATAGCACTAGGAGATGATTTTAGAACCATAATCTGTCCCTCACAGGAGCAGCAGGAACCTCTCCCTATAGCACTTGGAGATGATTTTTAGAACAATAATCTGTCCCTCACAGCACCAGCAGGAACCTCACCCTATAGCATAGGAGATGATTTTAGAACAATAATCTGCCCCTCACAGGAGCAGCAGGAACCTCTCTCTATAGCAGTAGGACATTATTTTAGAGCAATAATCTGTCCCTCACAGCACCAGCAGGAACTTACCCTATAGCACTAGGAGATGATTTTAGAACAATAATCTGTCCCTCACAGCACCAGCAGGAACCTCTCCCTCTAGCAGTATGTGATGATTTAAAAACAATAATCTGTCCCTCACAGCACCAGCAGGAACCTCTCCCTATAGCACTAGGAGATGATTTTAGAACAATAATCTATCCCTCACAGCACCCGCAGGAACCTTTCTCTATAGCAGTAGGACATGATTTTAGAGCAATAGTCTGTCAATCACAGCACCAGCGGGAACCTCTCCCTATAGCAGTAGTAGATGATTTTAGAACAATAATCTGTCCCTCACAGCACCAGCAGGAACCTCTCCCTTTGGCAGTATGTGATGATTTTAGAACAATAATCTGTCCTCAAAGTACCAACAGGAACCTCTACCTATAGCACTAGGAGATGATTTTAGAACAATAATCTGTCCCTCACAGCACCAGTGGGAAACTCTCCCTATAGCACTAGGAGAGGATTTTAGAGCAATAATCTGTCTCTCACAGCACCAGCAGGAACCTCTCCCTTTAGCAGTAGGAGATGATTTTAGAACAATAATCTGTCCCTCACAGCACCAGCAGGAACCTCTCCCTTTAGCAGTAGGAGATGCTTTTAGAACAATAATCTGTCCTTCACAGGAGCAGCAGGAACCTCTCCCTCTAGCAGTATGTGATGATTTTAGAACAATAATCTGTCCATCACAGCACCAGCAGGAGCCTCTCCCTATAGCACTAGGAAATGATTTTAGAACCATAAACTGTCCCTCACAGGAGCAGCAGGAACCTCTCCCTATAGCACTTGGAGATGATTTTAGAACAATAATCTGTCCCTCACAGTACCAGTGGGAACCTCTCCCTATAGCAGTAGGAGATTATTTTAGAACAATAATCTGTCCCTCACTGCACCAGCAGGAACCTCTCCCTCTAGCAGTATGTGATGATTTTAGAACAATAATCTGTCCTCACAGTACCAACAGGAACCTCTACCTATAGCACTAGGAGATGATTTTAGTACAATAACCTGTCCCTCACAGCACCAGTGGGAACCTCTCCCTATCAACTAGGAGATGATTTTAGAACAATAATCTGTCCCTCACAGCACCAGCAGGAACCTCTCCCTATAGCACTAGGAGATGATTTTAGAACAATAATCTGTCCCTCACAGCACCAGCAGGATCTTCTCCCTATAGCACTAGGAGATGATTTTAGAACAATAATCTGCCCCTCACAGCACCAGCAGGAAACTCTTCCTATAGCAGTAGGAGATGATTTTAGCACAATAATCTGTCCCTCACAGCACCAGCGGGAACCTCTCCCTATAGCAGTAGGAGATGATTTTAGAACAATAATCTGTCCCTCACAGCACCAGCAGGAACCTCTCCCTCTAGCAGTTTGTGATGATTTTAGAATAAGAATCTGTCCCCCACAGCACCAGCAGGAACCTCTCCCTATATCAGTACTAGATGATTTTAGCAAAATAATCTGTCCCTCACAGCACCAGCAGGTACCTCTCTCTATAGCAGTAGAAAATGATTTTAAAGCAATAATATGTCCCTCACAGCACCAGCGGGAACCTCTCCCTATAGCAGTAGGAGATGATTTTAGAACAATAATCTGTCCCTCACAGCACCAGCAGGAACCTCTCCCTTTAGCAGTATGTGATGATTTTAGAACAATAATCTGTCCTCACAGTACAAACAGGAACCTCTACCTATATCACTAGGACATGATTTTATAACAATAATCTGTCCTTCACAGGAGCAGCAGGAACCTCTCCCTCTAACAGTATGTGATGATTTTAGAACAATAATCTGTCTCTCACAGGAGCAGCAGGAACTTCTCCCTATAGCACTTGGAGATGATTTTAGAATAAAAATCTGTCCCTCACAGCACCAGCAGGAACCTCACCCTATAGCAGTAGGAGATGATTTTAGAACAATAATCTGTCCCTCACAGGAGCAGCAGGAACCTTTCTCTATAGCAGTAGGACATGATTTTAGAGCAATAATCTGTCCCTCACAGCACCAGCGGGAACCTCTCCCTATAGCACTAGGAGATGTTTTTAGAACCATAATCTGTCCCTCACAGGAGCTGCAGGAACCTCTCCCTATAGCACTTGGAGATGATTTTAGTATAAAAATCTGTCCCTCACAGCACCAGCAGGAACCTCACCCTATAGCAGTAGGAGGTGATTTTAGAACAATAATCTGTCCCTCACAGGAGCAGCAGGAACCTTTCTCTATAGCAGTAGGACATGATTTTAGAACAATAATCTGTCCTTCACAGCACCAGCGGGAACCTCTCCTTATAGCAGTAGGAGATGATTTTAGAACAATAATCTGTCCCTCACAGCACCAGCAGGAACCTCTCCCTCTAGCAGTATGTGATGATTTTAGAACAATAATCTGTCTCTCACAGCACCAGCAGGAACCTCTCCCTATAGCAGTAGGATATGATTTTAGAAAAATAATCTGTCCTTCACAGGAGCAGCAGGAACCTCTCCCTCTAGCAGTATGTGATGATTTTAGAACAATAATCTGTCCCTCACATCTCCAGCAGGAGCCTCTCCCTATAGCACTAGGAGATGATTTTAGAACCATAATCTGTCCCTCACAGGAGCAGCAGGAACCTCTCCCTATAGCACTTGGAGAAGATTTTAGAACAATAATCTGTAACTCACAGCAACAGTGGGGATCTCTCCCTATAGCAGTAGGAGATGATTTTAAACAATATTCTGTCCCTCACAGCACCAGCAGGGACCTCTCCCTCTATCAGTATGTGATGATTTTAGATCTGTCCTCACAGTACCAACAGGAACCTCTACCTATAGTACTAGGAGATGATTTTAGAACAATAATCTGTCCCTCACAGCACCAGTGGGAACCTCTCCCTATAGCACTAGGAGATGATTTTAGAACTATAATCTGTTCCTTTACAGCACCAGCAGGAACCTCTCTCTATAGCACTAGGAGATGATTTTAGAACAATAATCTGTCCCTCACAGCACCAGTGGGAACCTCTCCCTATAGCAGTAGGAGATTATTTTAGAACAATAATCTGTCCCTCACAGCACCAGCAGGAACCTCTCCCTCTAGCAGTATCTAATGATTTTAGAACAATAATCTGTCCCTCACTGTACCAACAGGAACCTTTACCTATAGCACTAGGAGATGATTTTAGAACAAAAATCTGTCCCTCACAGCACCAGTGGGAACCTCTCCCTATAGCACTAGGAAATGATTTTAGAACAATAATCTGTCTCTCACAGCACCAGCAGGAACCTCTCTCTATAGCACTAGTAGATGATTTTAGAACAATAATCTGTCACTCAGCACCAGCAGGAACCTCTCTCTATAGCACTAGGAGATGATTTTAGAACAATAATCTGTCCCTCACAGCACCAGCAGGAACCTCTCCCTCTAGCAGTATGATATAATTTTGGAACAATAATCTGTCCCTCACAGGAGCAGCAGGAACGTCCATATAGCAGTAGGAGACGATTTTAGAACAATAATCTGTCCCTCACAGCACCAGCAGGAACCTCTCCCTTTAGCAGTAGGAGATGATTTTAGAACAATAATCTGTCCCTCACAGCACCAGCAGGAACCTCTCCCTATAGCACTTGGAGATGATTTTAGAACAATAATCTGTCCCTGTCAGCACCAGCAGGAACCTCACCCTATAGCAGTAGGAGATGATTTTAGAACAATAATCTGTCCCTCACAGGAGCAGCAGGAACCTCTTTCTATAGCAGTAGGACATGATTTTAGAGCAATAATCTGTCCCTCACAGCACCAGCGCAAACCTCTCCCTATAGCAGTAGGAGATGATATTAGAACAATAATCTGTCCCTCACAGCACCAGCAGGAACCTCTCCCTCTAGCAGTATGTGATGATTTTCAAACAATAATCTGTCCCTCACAGCACCAGCAGGAACCTCTCCCTATTGCACTAGGAGATGATTTTAGAACAATAATCTGTCCCTCACAGCACCAGCAGGAACCTCTCCCTATTGCACTAGGAGATGATTTTAGAACAATAATCTGTCCCTCTCAGCACCAGCAGGAACCTCACCCTATAGCAGTAATAGATGATTTTAGAACAATAATCTGTTCCTCACAGGAGCAGCAGGAACCTCTCTCTATAGCAGTAGGACATGATTTTAGAGCAATAATCTGTCCCTCACAGCACCAGCGGGAACCTCTCCCTATAGCAGTAGGAGATGATATTAGAACAATAATCTGTCCCTCACAGCACCAGCAGGAACCTCTCCCTCTAGCAGTATGTGATGATTTTAAAACAATAATCTGTCCCTCACAGCACCAGCAGGAACCTCTCCCTATTGCACTAGGAGATGATTTTAGAACAATAATCTGTCCCTCACAGCACCAGCAGGAAACACTCTCTATAGCAGTATGACATGATTTTAGAGCAATAATCTGTCCCTCACAGCACCAGCGGGAACCTCTCCCTATAGCAGTAGGAGATGATTTTAGAACAATAATCTGTCCCTCACAGCACCAGCAGATTTCTGGGTTATGGTTTAAGAGACTGGAAGGCCTCTTTAGAGCCCTTATTTGGAAAAAGAGACACACCAGAATAAGATTAAGATCACTACAACTTCCTCCAGACAAAGGGGGACTTGCTGTACCACACCCCTGGAGCTACGTTTTAGCAGCTCAACTGCAACATATGGGTGGATAGGACAGGGGAAATGATACAACCTGTTATGGCTCACGGGCACTTCTGTCCCACACTCCACATGCAACACTAGTTGAAGCATTAGAAGCGGAATCAATGGGGAGAGAGAGTAACTGCCCCCTGGAAAAATGGTGAAGGTGTGGAGAACGGTAAAGGATCTATTCCAATTCACTGGTTTTACAGAATTACAGAATTATGGGATAATAAGAACTTAAATGAGGTGGAGGGATTGCAAAACTTTAACATCTGGAAGCAGAAAGGGCTAAAAAGGTTGTTACAAATTTATAAAGCAGAAAAACGGAAGCCATTTCAGGAATTAAGGAAGGAGTTTGGGCCCTCAAATAAAAAATTTTACCAGTATTTACAGTTGAGGTATG
This sequence comes from Glandirana rugosa, assembly GCA_018402905.1. Classification (NCBI taxonomy): domain Eukaryota; kingdom Metazoa; phylum Chordata; class Amphibia; order Anura; family Ranidae; genus Glandirana; species Glandirana rugosa. The sequence continues at coordinate 223,034 of BLSH010094775.1, forward strand.
CGCTGACATCCCAGTATAGAGAAAAGGAACTGAAATGGAGTAAAATTCCTCTGTTGGGCACACTGGTGGACTCTGCATTCTCATAGGAAAGATATACAAGTTATATAAGTTATATAAATACATTTAAAAGCACTTGAGCAGGCCTCCCAACTCTCCATTAGGGGAAAGTGGGAAATGGATGTGGGAGTACTCACGGATGCTCAGTGGAGCAATATATTGTCCTCAGTGGACTTGGTATCGCTTTCGGCGGCGCAGAGAATTACTCAACTCAATATTATACATAGAGCATATTATACACCAAAAAGATTATTCAAATTTGGGAGACGAGCGGATACATTGTGTCCTAGATGTAAGGCCCCTATTGCCCTAGGCTCTACAGATATTGGGATGGGGTAATAAGAGTAATTAATACAGCATTCCTGGTGGAGATACAGAGGGACACAGTTTTATGTATACTGGGGCAGATGGATCAAAGTACGGGAACAGCACCAATACGCATAGCAGTTAGAAGATGCCTGTACTTAGCTAGGAGGGAGATTACTAAGAAATGGATAAAACCCAGACCACCTACTGTAAAGGATTGGATGCAAACAATTTATAACACAATATTAAAGGAAAACATAATATATACAAAGAGGGGGAGTAAGATCAAATTTGAAAGGATATGGAAAATATGGTTAGATTCTCCATGATTGGTACCCGACTATATGCGGATATAGGAAATTAAGATGGGGAGGAAATGAGAGGATGAAGGGAAGTAAAGAGAAAGTAAAAAGAAGTATTGTTTTTTGTCTTGTACTCATTGTAGTTGATTTTGTATTGTGAGCCAAGAAGGGGGGGGGGGGGGAGGGGGGAGGCTGGGGAAGAAAAGAGGGATTATTGGATTCATGTAATTAAAGTAAAGAAATTTTGATTTTATGATATTATTGGAGACCTTTTTTGTAAAAGAGAAAAACAAATAAAGATGAATTGATATAAAAAAGAAAATGTGGACACAAATACCAAACGACAATGACTCACTAGAGCAGGGGTGAATAGCCATCACATAGGGAACTGGGTCCTCTGTGAGTGTTCCATGGATGGATCTCACTTATCCCCATGACTCTGGTATAGATGGACTCCACTTCCAATAGCCATTTCTCAATTCATAAGCACATATGAAGACACACCAAGCAATCACACAGTGTAAAACCATCATAAGAAAATGTATTAAAAAGTATAGAACACTTACAAAAATTAGATGTACACAGCACTGTTATAATAAAATCACAAATAATATGCAATGACCTCAGCAGGATCAGGTTCAGTCCTGCACAGAAAACAATCAGCTTCAAGTTTTTTTTTTGTCAAAGCTTAATTGAGCAAGCTGAAGTTAGAAGCTGATTGGCTACCATGCACAGCTGCGCCAGATTTTGAACTCGACAGTTTTAGTTAATTAACCCCTATATTAGAATCCACAGTATCTAGACTCCTGACAACAACTGCTCACTATGATAAACCACATATTCTCTATTCTCAAACTTCTCCCTTGAACCTGAAAAACAAAGAACAATCATGTGCTGCTTAACATGCAGTTGTTCTTTATCAGAAAAAGCAGGGCAGAACCAGAGGTGGGTAGATCCACACTTGATTATGCTACCAACATTGCTGCATCACAGATAATGTCCCTGTAATTCATAATTATAAATAGAGCAAGGGAACGCAACAAATTAAAACTATGGTACAAGAGACCTCATGCTCCTTCTTAACTATGTAGATAGAATAAGACCATTTGATAGTGCTCCCTTGGTGACCCAACTAGAAAGATCCTCCACTAATATTAGCAGAATTTGAGTCCACTTATGGAACATCCTCGGCTTTTGTACAGGATTTATAATCACCCCTATAACTATTGGAAATTGTCCTTAAATATCTCCTGAAATGTAGTCACCAGGCTTCATGATGCCATGTATAGAGTATTGTTCAATAAGTGTGTTTAGGAGTGGAGCACAACATATTTTGATTGACGAGTGTATATTGATCTGTTATCTTTTGTCTTTAGTTTCTTTTTTGTAAACTGCAATGCAACCCTTGATAAAAGAAGTGTAAAAAAAAAAATAGAGCAAGGGAAAGTAACACTGTCCAGATTTGGTTTGGTCACATTTCATAACCAGCAACTAGAATGAAAGTGTACATCTCAAGGTAAAGTAGAGAATAGTTGAATGACTTTTTTAGGCCTCATGTGTTAGTATCTGTTTGGATTTTTCTGTTAATCAATAGGCTTGATGTCATTCAGGCAGGAGCCTGCTTTCAACAGCCTCACCAAAGTCATGTATGGTAAGTTAACTGATAGCTGCATTGGAAAAAGAATATTGACAGAAACTTGTAAAAACTTGTAAAAATACAACAGAAGGGAACACAAACACTTGCAAGTTTAGAATTCATTCATTTCAGAAGTCCTTGCAATTCAAAAGTGAAGGTACAATGGCAAGCGATGGTGTCAATGATATTACTAAATGAACATGTTGCCTAATATAAAACATATGCTACAATAGTAATTATATCATAATAAAGCAGTGTAAACTCAAACCAAGTGAGCAAATATCAGATATAACATAGTATCAAAAAGTATTTTTCAAATAAACATCAATAGTGAACATGTGTCCATGTATTATTCAAAATATGTGTCCATTTTGTTTTCCAAAACAACATAACGTCCACCAGTGTAACGGATGAATGTGCCTCTTACCAGATCCTCATGATCTCTAAATCATATATTAAGACATCATGGTAAGCCTGAGATAAGAAGATATCCTGTGTGTAGCCCCATCTGGTTAACACACTGACTCTCTTGGTAGATGGATCAAAAGCCTGATGATTGGCGTCCCAGCCTCCACATACATATACCATGGTTCCCTATACACCTCACACTCAGTCCACGATATATGTGTACAAAAAAGGAAGGCTCATTGCGCAATATGCAAACTCACAGATTTATTGAAACTTAAAACCACTGCACTTACAATAAAATGAAGACAATCAAGCAGTAGAGAGAGAAAGAACCGACTGCGGGATACACCAACAGGTCCGGACAATAGTGACTTCACAGCTCCCATCTGCTTCCAATGCGTTTCCTCGTAAAAGGCTACATCTGGGAATGAAGCCTCCATTTCCAGACATAGCCCTTTACAGAAAAACGCTCCCCAGGTGGACATATGTTTTGAATAATACATGGACACATGTTCACTATTGATGATTGTTACGATAGCCCAAAAAGTTTTAGTTTAGTTCATGGCTAAATTATCATTTCTAGTGATTACTTATTTTACTATTGTACTGATTGTCATCCAATCTTCCCTTTATTGCTCATTTAATTTGTCATTGTCAATGAAAGTCTTCTTGATGTGGTCTTAATTGGTTGCTATGAAAATTTTGAGGAAAAAGTTGTGCTTTATTAATATTAGTTAGAAACTTTATAAAATATCATTATTAGTGGTCACTGCTTTTCAGTCCTTTCATAGTATCAGGGGTATAGTTTTCACTGTTTCTAACAGCTCTATCTGTCTTTTTTACTCTTCAGAAAATGTAAACTTTAGAACAGAATAATGGCATAACAGATCATTTTTAACTGTACATAATGTGAAAAAATCAGTACAAACAGTATTTTCTTTCATAAAGGCCTGCATAAATGTTATTGATTTCATTTTGTAAATGTTATTTTATGACAGAATGTAACTGAATTTCTAGACATGTACACGTTATAATATTTTTCCCTAAAATGTGCTTCCCAACCCACAGCAAAACTTGAACTCCAAAATACATTACTATTGATGTTGCAGGCACTTTTGAATGCATTCAACTGCATTCAAAAGTAAACAAAAGTTACTATGAGTTCCTAAAACTCTAAAATGCTTTAACCCCCCACTGACATGTAAGGATGCAAACTGTTGCAGGTGCCTATAAATAGTTACATATACCTGCAGCAGTATCCCAAACATTTCTCTCACAGTCATATTTCAGGAAAAGCTTCAGGAATTCCTCAAGATTGCAGTCATAGTGGTGGTCTCTTTAATCTATACCTTTACACCTAACACTTAAATCCTAAGGATTAATCTGGCCTTATCAGTTATCCCTTGCCCTAACATGTTACCAATCTCTTAAACTAAGCAATGAATACCTAACCAACACTTAAACAAACCTATGTGCAAGTCATGTCCTAATAACAATCATTGGACATACAAATCCAGAAGATACTGGTGTATCAGCCGAACCACTTAAATACCTCCCCATAGCAGTTTTACTGCTACAGGGTGGCTCTCCTCTGCAGAATCATGTATATATACATGATTCTGCAGTTCTATCTACAGGGGGCATGCATGTGCCGCTGGTGGGCCACCGACGGGCCGCTTAATGCTACGCACGCCGATCATGGGTAGAACACACAGAACTGAGATCTGCCTATGTAAACAAGGCAGATCTCTGTTCTGACAGTTAAGTAAAAACACTTAACCCAGTACACAACACAGTGGCTAGGCATACAGTTATCCCTTTGATTGTCTTCGATGTTTAATCCCTTCCCAGCCAGTGTTATTAGTACAGTGACAGTGCTTATTTTTAGCACTGATCACTGTATTAGCGTCACTGGTTCCCACAAAGTGTCAAAAGTGTCAGTTAGTGTCCGATTGTTAGTGTCCGATTGTCCACCGCAATATCACACTCTCACTATAAGTCACTGATCGCCGCTATTACTAGTATAAAAAAAATCCATAAATATATACCATAGTTTGTAGGCACTCTAATGTTCCCATAAATAAGTCAATATACGCTTATTTGGATTTTTAATAGAGTTGAGCGAACCTCTGGAAGTTCGGGTTCTGCTGGTCCGTCCGAACTTCGGGACAAAGTCCGGGTCCGGGTCCGGACGGAACCCGAACGATCGCACGGACAACGAACCCCATTGAAATCAATGGGGACCCGAACTTTTATGCACAAAAATGGCTGTAACAAAGTCCTGGAAAGCCCTAGAGGGCTGCAAAAGGAAGTAAAATGGGGGTAAGGGTAGGGCAAGTGCCCTACAAAAAAATGGGGACAGGGAAATAACTGTAAATATTTTTAAAAAAATAAAAACATAAAAAAGCAAAAATGGAGGTGAATGTGGATCATCTTCAAACTGTGTCTGAAAAGTATTAATTAACGGTAGAAGCCATATAACTGTTCTAAAATCATCTTCAAACTAGGGCAAGTGCCTAAGCCTAGTAAAATCAATTAAAAAAACGGGAAGGGGGGTGGATGTGGAGTAGGAGCCTAGAGGTTGACTAGGCCGTGACCGTGGCAGTGTAGGTGGAAGTGGCGGTGGTAGAGGAGTAGGAGGAGGTAGCCAACATGGTTTTTTTTTTTGTATTGAGGCCTATTCAAAAAAAGAAGTATATGAATGGCTGTGTGAGTCCGGTCTAAATGTTTATTCTGCACAAGGTACAGACAAGTCTTGTGGGATCCATGCCTGATTCATTTTAATAAAGGTTAGCTTGTCCACATTGGATGTGGACAAACGGCTCCGCTTGTCTGTGATAACGCCCCCTGCCGTGCTAAACACACGTTCCGACAATACACTGGCTGCAGGGCAGGCCAGCACCTCCAAGGCATAAAGGGCAAGCTCAGGCCATGTGGCCAATTTGGAGACCCAGAAGTTGAATGGGGCAGACCCATCAGGCAGTACGTG